>CAJVPK010000404.1:0-34347 GCA_910592015.1 Diversispora eburnea | reverse complement strand
GGTAATACAAGAATATAAATATACTATACTAAAAATAAATAAGATAATACATATATGAAATACTAATATAATAATAAGATAAAATAATAATAAAATACGTTGTAATAAAAATATATAAAAAATAAAGAAATAGGGTCAACACTGGTTAAATCAAATATTATAAAAAAGGTAAGTTTTCTCTTCACCCCAAGTAGATTCAAATAGTTTTCAAATAAAATTCAAATAATTCTAAATAATAAAATTTAGATAGTAATCTTAACTGTAAATTAATTCTATAATTGAATTAATATTTTTATAATTTTAAAGTAATTGGATTATTGATTTTCTTCGTAATAAACTCATATCTTTTATATTAAAACTCTATTATTCTTTATTAATTTATATTCTTTGAATATAAATTCTGACCCATAAATTTCTGTTATTATTTTATAAACTGTTGATAAACATATTTAATTCTTTACCTTAATTTTTTAAATCAATCTTTAAAATTTAATTATTAATCAATATTTAAAAACCATGATAATAAATTCTTAAATTCTTTAATTAATTTTTAGTATTTAACTTAAAATTTCTTTTATTCTTCTTCTATTATCTTCTTCAATTTATAAACTAAAATAACTGTTTATGAGTTACTAGTTGTAAATTACCTTTTGAAAATTAGAATTAGCTCAAAAGGTCAACTAGTAATACTGGCTATAGGAAAAAGTTGAAATAAATCTTTAATCACTATTATATTTATACCATCAAAGACAATAGAATTTTGATGAAGATTTGTAAAAAGATCAAAGATAAAATCAAAAAGTTTTTTTTAAAATCATGAAAATTTCATCAATAATTAGAGTATCAATTTCTTTTAATTTTATATTAAGTTCTTTATTAATATAAGTTTAAGTATAGAAATTTTCATAGGTAGATACAATATGTAATTCAGAGTGAATTGTTTTTCCTTCTATATTTTGAGCTGTAATTCTAGTAGGAGCCAATAAAAGATAATTTGAATGCCTCTGATCAAGTATATTTTTTATCATATTTAAAATATATAATTTATTAATTCCTGTAAAACCAGTTATAAAATAATATAGTCACTTGTTTCTATTATTTTTATCCTTGTACATTGAGATTATTGATAGTATATGATATTGATCTGGAGGTAATTTCAACATTGCAGTTTTTGAATAAATATTTGAAAGAATTTTTAAATTTTGTAATTGTCTTTGTATAATATTTAATAGATTATTTGAAAATTAATTATCAAAAGATTGTAATAATCTATTTAATATTTCTACAAATTAATTATTAAAATTTACTATTCGTGATTAATGGATATTTGTAATTTGATTTTGTAATGTATTTAAAATTCAAGAAATATTAATAGAAATTTTTCACGATAAGTTTCATTTGATCCTATTTGATAATCAGTTTCATTTCTTACTGAAACATTTAATAATAATTATTGATAAAAATATAATTCATTATCTTCAATTTTAAGAAATCGATATTAGATTATTATTGTTTTTAAATGTTTTACTATATAATTATTCAATTGATCTCGAAAAATCTGACATGATATTGATAATAATGGTGAAGATAAAATAGAATATCTTTCAAAATATTGAAAGTATGTAAGATTATTGAATTCTGGTAATAAGGGATGATACATATATTTTGTTACTGTATCATCATAATAGGAATTATCATTATTTTCATCAATTATATATATAGGAAAGATTGCATGTGTTCTTGTAGTAGGGGGTTCAGTGAATAAAAACTTTACAGTCATGAAAGAATTATAGATTTGATGATCCAGTAAGAGAAATATTAATTCTATATAGTCAAGTTCTCTTACTATGACATGTTCTTGTAATTTATCATTCTCATGAATATTAAATATATGAAATGATTCACATTTTGTAATATATTTTACAATATATTTTGCAAAATCCCTATTTGTAATATATTGTATATTTATATAAGCATTCTAGATTAACAACGTTGATACATAATAGGAGACTACTTAAAAATTAGTTTCAGTTAAACATTTATATATATATTTATAATTACCTTCTTCATAATATGTTATTTCACCAGGCAGTAGGTTGCAGGCCTGTCTCTTATGAGTTAGTTCGAGTCTTATCTTTTCAAATAAACATTAGAATAAGTTGTGTATTTTGTATTATGTAATCTTATGTAATGTAAAAAATTTTTTCTTTTTTTAATTAATAAATTTGAGGCAAGACCTCGTTGAAACAAAAAAAAATAATACGTTATTTCACTGAAAGGACATGGAAATTCTTTTTTACATACTTGTTCTAAGGTTACTGGATCTCCACATTTTTGATTACATATATGAATTTGATTAGCTATGACTGCAAATATAATTTTAGTTCATATAATAAATTAGGAACTGTTGAATGAATTGTATCATTTTTAATTATGATTTCAATGGGATTAGTTGTTCAGTAACAACTGTGAGTGTGAGTTGCTCCCCTGTTTTGAAATTCTACATGATCAAAAAAATTTGTTATTTCATCAAATCCTATAAGATCAAATTTTTTATAAAGTTTTTTCTTTAATAATTGAAATTAGTAAACAAAATAATTGGCATATGGAAAAGTCGATTGGTTGGTAAAATATTTTCATTATCACTATTCATGTAAGTGTGTTCAATGATTTTCTGCCATACTTAATGTAATAAACAAAGTAGGTAATTTCAATTTTTATAATATTATATTTAGGTAAAGTTATATTTCATGAAAATAGGTATCATCTGTATGTATGAATATTGAAAGTGAAAATATTTTACTCTCATTAATTATATTACGAGATTCATATGAACTTTGTTAAAGTAAATCTTGAGTATTTGGTAATTTGATATTGTCTAAATGAGATTGTCATAATAGGTATTATATATTTTGATGATGTCATAATTTTTCTAATTATAAATAAGACCATGAAGGTCAATGGTGATGTAATCTCCACCTTGAATCATAATTCATCAATTGTTATTTAATATATTTTCTATATGCTTCTTCTCTATTATTATTATTAGATACTTGTTGATTTATAACATCATGAAAGTGACCTTTCCCATCAGTAAATAAATCAGGAAAAAGTAATAGTTAAAAATTTAGATCATTTACTGGAATTGATATTTTTAAGGTATCACTTTCCTAAATGAAACCTGCCATTAATCTGGAATAATGAAAATCTTCATTATGTATTTCATTAGAAAAATTATTATTTGGAATAATAATTTCATGTGAAGTTATTGCTGGAGTGTTTATATCTGTTTGAATAAGTTTTGCTTACAGAAATGGATTGTTTAAATTTAGATAATAATATACCTGCCACCCAAATTCAAAATCCAAATGCCGAAATCCCAAATGCCAAAATCCCAAATCTCAAATCCCAAATTATGATTAGTATTTTTTGCCGAAATCCCAAATCCCAAATCTCAAATACTAGTAATTTGAAATTTTGGTGTCCCAAATCCCAAATGATTTGGGATTTGGGCAACACGTATAGATAATAACATGATAATAAAATATTTGTATATGGTTGAAGATATATATTATTTCTGGTTAACCAAGTGACAGCTCTTCGTAGAGTTTCATTATTAAATTTATTAGAAGTATTGATATTATTGTTATTATTATATATTATTGTTAGTTCTAGGAAAACTTCAACAATTTCAAAATATAATATATGTACTCCTATATTACGTAAATAATTTATTGTTTCAACTAAATTCCTATATTCAAAATAAATATTACTATTTGATATTCTTTCTAAAGAACAATGTAAGAAAATGGGAGACAAGCATTTCTTTAAATGTAAGGGAACCAAAACTATTTCTTCTGGTATTGGAGATAAGTAAGGAAATAAAAATCTCATGGAAGAATTTTTATAAGAGTCACATGTGAGAACCCTATTTTCAGAAATACGATTTGTGTGTAGGTAAAAGAACAAAATTATATCTGGAATATTTTGTTGCAAGGGATATATTAAGGATAAATTATAAATTATTCAACATGCCTTCTCAGAATATAATAATTTTCCACAATAAACATACACAATTTGAGACCATTGTTTTAAAATATTGTTTTGAAATTTATCATATAGTCTTTGTAATTTTGAAGAAGGTCTCCAATAGAATAGTTGTGATAAATTTGTTTGATTTGCAATTGATTGTATTTGGTTATGAAGGTTATTAGTAATTATTGCAGAATTAGAATTATCAGTTCAATCTAATGTAGTTTTATGTTCATTATCAAATGTGTATATATTGTAAAGTTGATAATTCATTTTGAATATTTTTTTTTGTATTTTTATAAAAAGAATAATATAAAAATACTATTTATTGTTCTATAAAACTTTATTTTTTTTTTTTTTTAACTCTATTTATATTTATTTTATAACAGATTTAATTCATTCAAATATAGTGTAAACATTTAATGTTATTTTTATTTTTATATTTAAACTTGTAGATAAATAAAAAATATAAAAATATATATAAATGAATTATCCATTTAAATCAAATTGTTAATTGTATAAAAATTTAAATTAGTTTTAAAATTATCAATTAATTAAATTTATTATCTAAATACAAAAAAAAATAATATAAATGAATTATTCATTTTAAGCAGATTGTTAATTGTATAAAAGTTTAAATTAATTTTGTAAAAAATATAATTATAAATTAAAATAATCAGTCAATCAATTTATTATATAAATAATATTTTTGTAAGTATAAAATTGAAATTGTATAAATTTAAATAATATTTTTTTAAACTATAAAATAAAAATAAATTATTTTTTTTTTTTTTTAATCTGTACTATTATAAGTAACAGTTTAAAAAGTATGTGATTAAAAATAAAAGAATATTTTTTTTAATTATTATCATTATCTTGTTGAATTGATGATGAAAGTTAATCTGGTGAAGATTGATTTGTTGGGATTTGTTGATTAGTATTCATGTTAAAAATTGAATTTATATCCAATGCTGCCCTTACAGTTGAACCCATTTGAGCTAATATTGTACAGCTCCTTTTTGTTAAAGTTCTTAGTATAGCACTACAAGTTGATCTATTAGTTCTTTCAGAGTTATTTGATCAGGAAACATTTAAGGATCACCTATTTTCTTCTGAACAGTTGGTTAAAAGTATAGACATGTCAACTAACTCTAAAATGTGTTTTTCTGATTCAGTCTCTTGGAAAGTTGTGAGGTCAATAACTGAAGGTTCGTATTTCATAGAACTTATTAAGGTAGTCATTGTTGACCTGCTACTCAAATTTATTGTATTGATTTTATTTATAAGATATTGATTGTTGATTTCATGCCTCATCTCGATTCAAAAATTTCTAAGCTCCCTATCTCCAAGATACTTTTCAATAAAAAATTTTATCATTGCCTTCTTCTCAAAGTTCTGAACTGTTTATGTGATTATTCTAGTTAACATTACTTGAAGGTCTATAGCTGGCATGATATCAAATTCTAAACTTAATAAAACTTGAATGGAGATGGCACTCATCTTAAAATAAAAATATATCAATTAATTAGTATTCTTTTTTTTTTTATTTCTTAATTTCATTAATTAAGATCTATTTAAAGTACTTACTGCATACTATCCATTGTTGGCTACAAATTTTCCAGTTAAAAGGATCACTTGTTCCTTTTCAAATTTCTCAATTTGTATTTTTATAGTTAAGTCCAGTGAAATAAAAGTTTTAATTCTTAAATACATAATTTTTTGGGAATCATTGTTATCCAGTCTAACAATACTAGTAATTTCTTTAATTGTAAAATCAGATACTATGTGATTAGTGAAATCATGAATATAGTAGATAGTCATCAATTTCACAGGCATCTTAATTTAAGAAGAAAATTTTAACTAAAGAAGTTTTTTTATTATCAAGGAAAAAAATTCAGAATTCTATTTTTTTACTATTTATTTCAGAAAAAAATTCAATTTTAAAAAGAAAAGAAAAAAGAAAGAAATTTGAAATTCTATGTAAAAACTTGAGTTTTTTTTTTTATTTTATTGTTCAAATCTTTTTTCATATTGTCAATAATATTTACCTTTATATTTTTATTACTTTATCATATTTAGTTAAATTATAATAATTTAATAATAATAAATAATTATAATAAAATATCTAAGTAAGAACATTTCATCTAATTTTACATTTAATTACTTTATCATATCTTGATTAAATTATAATAATTATAATAAATAATAATATTTAAAATACCTAAATCCAGTAAAAATATCTTTATTTTTTATCAGTAGAATTTATAAATAATAACATTTAACCTTTATATTTAATTACTTTATCACATTTGATTAAACTATAATAAATAATAAATTATAAATAATAATAATAAAATACCTAGATATAGCGAAAATATATATAGTGTAACAAAAATTTTTAGTGGAATTTATAAATAATGACATTTCATTTACTTTTATATTTTATTACTTCACCATATTTGGTTAAAAAAAAAAATAATTCAAATTATTTTATCACATTAGGTTAAATTATAATAAATAATAAATTATAAAATAATAATAAAATATTCAAATATAACAAAATATAGTGTAGCAAAAATTTTTTATTTTTTATTTATAAATAATGACACTCCATTTACTTTTATATTTTATCACTTTACCATATTTGATTAAAAAAATAAATAATTTAAAGAATATAATAAATTCATATAATGAATTTTTCAAAAATCCATTACATGAATCTATTATATTCTTTGAATTATTTATTTTTTATATAAAGAACATAGATTCCTGGAAGGTGGATGGGAGGTCACTCTTAATGGAAATCAATTTTGAAATAGATATCAATTTCAAATTGATTACCATTATGAAATTGATTACCATTAAGATTAAAATAAAAACTCAAAGATTTTTCTTCCTTTTCCATGCAAGAAAATCTTGTCAAAAAAGAATATCATGGGCAAGTGTTTTGATTATCATGGACAAGTGTTTTAATTATCCTTTTCCTAGAACTTCACAAGATTTACCACTCACATTGCGAATTTCCACACATGATGCCAACATGATTCAAACAAAATAGGAAAAACATTAGCTCTAAAATCTATACCATTATAACATATTTATTTATATTTGGTGTTTTAATCACAAAGTTTGTTCTTGTATATGTTTTACTATAACAATTTGTACTTGAATTACAAGTATTTTTTTTAAACAAAAAAAATAAATTTTTGAAAAAAAAATCCATTTATCTAAATAATTTATTATCATCTTACAAAAATTATTATTATTATTTTTAATCAAACATTTTTATTTTGAACTAATGATTTTTTCCTTTTGCATTATTTTTTTTTGTTTATAAAGAGTATAAGATTATTGTTTAAAAAATTCTAGATTTGTTCATTTATAGTTTGTATTTCACAAAAATCTTATTATCTTATAATTCTGTTGATTTTTTTTGATATTCAAAAACAAAGAAAAAATAAAATAAATAAATAAATACATTGAAATAAAACTTATAAATAAATAAAATCACCAGATTTCTGTTATACGATTCTTGCATTATAAATAAAAAAAATATGATATCAATTATGTGACTTTCAATATAAGAAAGAAAGCACAAATCACATTTGATATTAATGATATTAAGATAATATGTATCTTATTGTCTCATTGGTATGTTTCATATGTCATAATCTAAAATTTAATTATATTATCATTAATGATTAAATAAAATAAAAAACAATGATAAGAAAATACGATTTCTGAAATTTATTTACAAAATCATTCGCGATTTCATCAGCTGATAAACGCCAATTATAATAACAAAAATTGCTAATAAAAAGTGATTATTTATTTTCCAATGTATTTTATTGCAAAAACTTAATTGATAATAATGATAATAATAAATCATACCTCATTTGCCCCTTAAACTCAGCGTAAAAGGAATGCCCTATTCTCAACGGGTCTTTGTTGAACACAATATATTCCTTTTGAACTTGTTCAATGCTCTTGAATCCAACCCATTTTCCGTCTATGTAGAAATCCAAACGCTTATGAAGATCCGAGAGTGTGTATCCTATATGGTACCATTTATTTAAAACAAATCCTTTGCCAATTGCGTCAATTCCAGAATTTTTATCAATATTCGTCGAGAACCTAGGACATGGTTGTGAGTCGTTCGGTGTTAGATAAAGAGCGGGGGCACGGATCAATTTATCTGCACCTAGGCATATGTTATATTTTTTGGAATGGAGAATGTCAGTTTAAATAATATTAAATACAATTTTGAAACTATTCCTCTTGTGCTGTATACCTTTCTGAAAGATAGTAATCCATCCTGAATCATGACTCTGAAGATTCAATCGCAGAGTCACTGACAATTCATTTGTCACGGGAGGCAATTCATCATGTTCGACAACTGTTTTACTAGCAGGAAAATTTAAGGGTCCTGATAAAATCACTTTGGAGATTTTGGAGTTCATCTTTTATATATAATATTTTCTGGAAGTCAAACTAATTTCACATGATAACCCCTATCCTACTATCCTAAATCATAATTTTTACCAAAATTACAAAATTTTTGCTGCATGAAACCAGTCTTAATAAAATTGAGCAAATATTGTAAATATTATTATACATCGTTCGGGGCCTTGAAAAATCCTCTCTCTCGCTTTAAATGCTCCAGAATGTCTAAAATAGTTCCCACAAAACCACCATTGGATACACTTTGTACACTTATTCCCCCACTTTCTGCGAAATTTTACAAAGGCCAATTAGGTATCCTACATTAAAATAAAGATTTTAATTCTTTTTTTTTTCTTAAAAATAAATCACCAAAAAAAAAAATTTTTTATAGGTCGAGTTGGCGTCATTGGTGGCTCGGAGGAGTAAGTAAGAAGGCTTTTTTTTTTTGCAAAAATTCTTTTTACCACATTCACCTTTTTTTTTTTGTGGTTATAGATATACTGGAGCTCCTTATTTCAGTGCAATTTCCGCGTTAAAACTTGTAGGTAATATTTGGACAAGATTTCAAGGTTTCTAAATATAATTTAAATACAAATTCTGACATTATTTTAAAGGGTGCTGACTTGGCTCATGTCATTTGCCAACCTACTGCAGCTATAGTGATTAAGGTAAGAGATAATTTTTTATATTAAATATATATAAGAAACAAAAGAAATTTATAATCATTTATTATTTTATCATTTTTCTAGAGCTATTCGCCAGGTAAAATTTTTTTTGTTCATTACTTTGATTAATTTATATGAATTAAAAATTTTAAAGATTTTTCTTTTTAATTTTATATAATAGATTTAATAGTTCATCCTTACATGCGTAGATCAGAGTTAGTTTATTATATTTTATAATATAATTAAAAATAAATATATATATATATCATATCTAACTAATTTTTAGAAAAAATCCAGATTTAAGTGCTGATGAAATCATAAATAATGTTGAGGAATTATTTCCACGTCTACATGTGTTAGTGGTGGGACCTGGATTATCAAGAGACCTGATGATGCTGAATTGTGCTCAAGGAATTATACAAAAGGCTAAAGAAAAAATGATGCCAATTATAATTGATGCTGTAAAAAGAATCTCTTTATGTTACGGTTCTTTCTATAAGATTAATATAACCCATTAATTCTAATATTTTTGGGAGGATTTAGGATGGATTATTCCTTGTTCAAAACAATCCCAATGTTATTAAGGATTATCCTAAAGCTATATTAACGCCAAATCTGAATGAATTTAAACGGCTTTGTGAAACTATGGTAATCAAATCTTATAGAAAGTGATTATTATTTCATTTGATATATCTCAACATTCTTCTAAAAATAAATCAATTAGAATGTTAGCTCTGAAAATAATAGTTTGGAAGAGATGACCCAACAATTAAGCAAAGCATTTGGAGGAGTGATCATTGTAAATAAGGGAAAAACTGATTTTATTTCAAATGGAAATGTTGGTAAGCAGATTATTCTTTATTAAAATATATATATATTTTTTTTTTATAAATCCAGTCTATAATAACTCTTTTTATATGGAATTGTAGTATTCTTTGTTGATAATGAGGGAGGTCTTAAAAGGTGTGGTGGTCAAGGTGATGTTCTTACAGGTCTTATAGCTACTTTTTTGGACTGGGGTTTAGCATATCAAAATAAAATCTGGCAGTATGTAAAATGAATCATTCTTTCATTTAATTTTATATACATATTTATATATTTTTTGTATTAATTTTCTTATTTTCTAAAAAGACACGATAACAAGATATCACCCGATGATATTATTATGTTAGCCAGTTTTGCTGGATGTGTCATTACCCGAGAATGCTCGCGTATTGCATTTGGAAAATTAGGTCGTTCTGTACAAACATCAGATATTATTTCTGAAATTGCATATTCTTTTAACAACTTTTTAGAAGGTAAATGTACACAAAGACCATCAATTTAAATATGTGAGTGTTATTTTTTGTATATTTAAAAATTTCAGTAATATTTTTTGAGATATATAATATTGTATTTAATGTTATAATATTTTTTTTTAAAAAAGATCTTATTTACAATATTATTTCAACATGTAAAATACGAAAATTAATTTTATAATATTATTGACATATTTATGCATATGATCACCAAAATTATTCCATATACATGTATTTTATTATTAAATTTTATTAAATTTTATTAATAATTCACATTCACCAGAAAATTAAATAAACAGTAATTAATATATATTTTTTACTTTATATTTACAATGGAATAAAGAGGAAACCCCGTTAGTCATTAAAAAAAAAGTAAACATTTTTTAAATTAAAAATTTTCTTTATTGAAATAGAATTGAACCGTTTCGACTTGAGAATTTCAAGTTATTGGATTGTTTTGACTTCAAGCTGGTAAAATCACAGTTCAGCTTGACTTGATTGTTTTAGAGCTGATGGGTCGATAATATAAATCACATAATCTTGATCTATTGATAAACTCGATTCCTAAAAATAAAATAAAAAATCCATTTGTATATGGGGAACTAATTAGTAAACGTAGAAATAGAGCTATAGAAGCATGTATAATTAATTTATTATTATTAAATATTTTGATAGTAAAGTATGTTTTATATTATGTACATTATGTATAATAATGTAATATAGGAAACCTTCAAATTAATAAATTTAAGATAAGGACTCACTAAAACAAAACAAATAATAATTTTCATCCATCGACCCCATAAACTTTGACCTCATCAGCCTCATCAGCCTCATCAACCCCGTTCGGTTTGACCAGTCTGACCAATCTGACAAGGATGGGCATATGCTCATCGTGATCGGGGTGTTGATTTAATCAACATATAGAGAAGCCATTTCGTATCAACTGCTAATAAATACAAAGCTCGAAAAATCTCAAGTATATATGTAGCGAAATTGTTACTAATTGAAGATTTGGATTTATTAGTTTTATGTGAAAAATCATCATGCTAAATCTTCGCTTCGATTATATCTCTATTTATTTTTTTTTAAAAAAAAAGAGCTTTGTTCATTTTGTTTACTAAAAATTACGACCCCCCCAAAAAAAAAATTATTTCGGACGAGGTTCTATTGTCTCTTGTTCACTACTTGACAATAAAGTTTGTATAAGAAATTGTAATTTATATGTTTTTTCTAATAGATTCTTCAGATAAGTTCGCTGTGATTCAGATTCCTTTTTTTTTTTTTTGGTGTAAAGTTTTTTTTTGAGATTAATGATAGTAGAAGATGAGATGAAGAAAGAAAGGTTGAAAAAAAAAGTTTATTAGATTTTAATTAACAAAAGAATTAATTGGAAAAAAAAATAAATGAGTGTTATAATTATTTAGATAAAGTACTTGAATGAGTGAATCACGTGTTTCTATTAACTGAGTGATTATAGGATCTGAAGTATCCATATTATTTTCTTTAGCCTAAAAGATGAAAAAAAAATATATATTAAAAAAAAAAAAAAATTTTTTTTTAAAAAAAAAATGTTTATGAAATTTACTTTTTCCTCTTCAATTTTCTTTTCCTGAAAATCACTAATTTGCGTTATCAAACCTTTTAATTCCTCAAAAACTTTTTTATATTTTTCATGACTTTCTATAACTTTTAGTTGTAATTCTTTCTCGTTATTTTCTTCAAAAGAAGAATAGTTTGACAAAGAAACAAATATTTCTCCAGCGGTTTCTACAAGTTTATTAAGAGTTGATAAACCTTCAACAGCTAAACTTTCTAGAGTTGTTGTCGTTGTTGTCGTTATTTGATTTTCCATGAAATTTTTTTATTATGATTAACGAGAATTTTCAATAATTAAAATAACTAAAATAATTGAATAAATTCTCGATTTCAAATATATATATATAAAATAACGTAATACAAGCAATCCCATAATCATTTATTTTTCATCAAATAAATTCATATATTTAGATTTCAAATGTAATAATATTAGTTGGTCAATTTGGCAGTTGACTGTAACTCTGCTTCTGGAGAACTAGGGTGGTGGAATAATCCTCACTTGGAGTTACAATTCTTAACTCCGCACGTAGAGAGTAGTGTCTCACTTGAACTTAATGTGAACATTCTGGCTTGAGTGTAAATTTGGGCCAGGAGGTTCTTAAATAGCGGGGGATTCAGCCCGAGGCTGGAAACAGAGCAGGGAAAACCCGCAGCATTAAGTGGCAGTGAGATAGCACACTTGAGTGATTGGTAGTTGGGGTTGCCGAGTGAGATGGTTGGACTGCTTACCCGCCTTCCTTTTTATAATATTATCATGTACGAAATCATGTGCATTTACCATTAAAAAATTTTAATATCTTATACATTACATTTCATATTTTTCATATAATAATAATGAAACTCAAAATTTTAATACTTGGAGCTGGCTACGGAACTCGCCTTCAACATGATATTAAACAAGAACCCTGCCAAAAATATATTCATCTGTTAGGACTTCCCAAAGCACTTTTACCAATAGGTGATAAAGATGCACTCATAACGCATTGGCTTCAAATATTTAAAAATTCTGAACTGAATTCTAAAAATTCTATTAATTCTAGTGTATACGTAGTGACAAATTCCAAATTTTATAATAATTTTATTTCTTGGGCTAATGAAAATGGGATTCCAACTTCTAATATTGTCAATGATGGAACTACCTGTAATGAGAATAGATTAGGTGCAATTTCTGATATTCAATTTGGTTTACAATATTTTCAACTTTATGATTCGGATGTACTTATTATTGGAGGAGATACTTTATTTTTAAGTGATTTTAATTTTAATAAATTAATGAAACAATTTAAAGATAATAAAGATGGTTGTTTATTAACAACTTATGTTGTTCCTCCTAATGAAAATATTAGTAAATATGGAATTCTTACATTAGAAAATTTATCAAATAATCAAATTCTTGTGAATAATTTCATCGAGAAACCCAAGAATCCTTCTCAAAAAACTATTTCAAGAAATGCTTGTCCCTGTTTTTATTTTCTTAAACGGGAAGTCTTACCTTTAATAAATGAATTTCTTAAAGAATCAAAAGAAGATAAAACAAAAACGATTGAAGATCGAGATGCTACAGGAAAATTTTTAGCTTGGGTTATTAATGAAAATAAATTCAAATTTTATGCTAGTAAAGTAGAAGGAAGAATAGATGTAGGAGGATTAGAAAGTTATTTAGATGCACAAAAATATTTCGAGAATCAAAAATTCCCAAAATTGGATTCATTGGAAAAAAGATATCAAACAAACTAATAAATAATTCTTAATAATTTTTAATTTAATATTTAATTAAATTCTATACTACTATTGTAACTTTATAATATAATAATATTGATATATTCAAATAGTTATAGATTCAATAATAATAATAATAATAATTAAGTAAGAAAAAATTAATTTTAATAAATTAGTACAATAAAAAAAAAATATATAAAATTTAAATTACTATTCTTATTAAACAAAAAAAAATATAATATATTAATAAAAAAAAAAAATTTGTAAACCTCATGTATAATAAATATAATGCAACAAGGATTTAAAACACACCCAATTTGACCCAACTTATAAATATACAAATACAAAATTTGCAAATGTTTTTTTTTTTTTGCAAATGTGTTGTTAAGAAAGAAAGAATTTACCCAAGATTGTCATGCACCCTTTATAATAAAAATAATCACGGAATATATAATAAATGAGAATAGTGATAATAACAGTGATAAGGGAATAAATAAATCTTTTGTTACATAATTTATAAAATATAATCTAGAGAGAGAGAGAGAAAAAAAAATATATTTTTTTTAATTACTGTAATTACTGTAAATAATACCTGACAAAACATTAATCCACATTAATCTAACAAAATGCATCTAGAGAAAGAAATTTGCCATAAATTATAAAAAAATGAATCCAAAAAATGAATCAGAAAAAAAATGAAGCAAAAAAGAGAACATATAAAATATCTTTAGAACCGAGGAGAAAAATTAGTGAGAAATTAATATAAATAATAATAATAATAATGATTAAAGAAATTAATTTTTCTTTCCGAAAATCTTGCTGCCTTTTGAAACGCTATTAAAAAAAAAAAAAAAAAAAAGAATACATTTTTATTAGATCATAAATAATAAATAATACACAGTTTTTTATTTAATTCTGATAGTTACGTAGCATTCCGACTAGCGTTATAAAACTCTTGGAATTCTCGTTCCTCAGCTGCAAGAGCTGAACGTTGCTCTTCTAATTCTGCCATGAGTTGTTGTCGCTTTTGGTTAAGCTAATGATAAAAGATATTAAAAAAATGATTTAATATCAGAAAAGAGAATTATAATAAATAAATAAATATATATATATATTTATATTATAATAATAATAATTACTTGTTCTTCTCTTTCTCTCAAATTTGCTTCTTTTTCTCTGACTTTCATTACAAAATTTTGTCTCATTTCCTCTTCTTTCTTAATCATATCTTCTGCCATACTTTGTTTGCTTCTTTCAATCCTATGTTCATAAGAATCGTCGCAAGCAAGAATTGACTCTGGACGACCACTAGATCGAAGTTTTTGAGCACGGTAATTATGATAATGAACTGTATGACTTGTCTCAAGAAGATCGTGAAGAGCATGTGTCATAAGAAGTTCACGAAGATGAATGAAGTCACAATGTTGTTCATTTTCAACTATTATTTGTTATTATTATAATAATTAATTAATTAATAATAAAATAATTATATAAAAAATAAAATAAAATAATTTTAATAATAAATAATAAAATAAAATAAAAATTAATAATAATGTCACTTACTGACCTTCAACAACACCCCATCGATATGATCTTCCACGTACTTTTTTCCCACCAATATCCACAAATTGATCACTTCCGATTACAGTGAATGGAATATATTTCTATAAATTATATATTTTTTTAAACATTCTTCTAGTTTAAAAGTAATGAAAATATTAATTTTAGAAATAATTATTAAATTAATATTTATATTTACCTCAAGGTCTTCAACACTTTCTCGATCATCTGGATAAGCGGTAGGGAAAATCGTGATGGCATTATTTTCAATGTCTCTTAATATCTATAGATAGATAGATAGATAGATATATATATATATATAATTTGATTAATATATAATTTAATTCATAATATAATTCATATATAATATAATTTATTTAAAATTTAAAATTTAAAATTTATAATTTAATTGATTTAAAATTTATAATTTAATTGACTTAATTTATCATAATTTAATAAAAATAAATAAATACGTACAGTTTTCTTAAATGCAGCTTTCTCTTCCCGTGTAAGGGTATCAGCTTTGGCAATAACTGGAATTACATTAACTTTTGCAGATAGAACTTGAAGTGCTTTTATATCAAGTTCTTTGAGACTTTTAATATATAAATGTAAATTTAAATGATGATATATGTAATTAAAAATATATTCATTCTTATATTATTATTATTATTATTATTGTTATTGTAAGAAACTTACGCGTGTCCAGTTGGAGGAATAAAGTATAATAATGCATGTATACGAGTATCAGGAATTGCACGTCTAAATTCCGAACTACGTTCGGCTGCATGATAAACTTCAAATTGATTATCTATATATTCGACAATAGGATCAAGACTAAATAAGAAAGATATCAATCAATAAAGTCAATAATTTATATCATCAATAGTTTAATTCGATTCACGATAATAATAATAATAATAATAATAGTAATAATAATAACGAACTTATTTTCTCGGTTAAGTTGATCACCAAATCCGGGTGTATCTACAACAGTGAGATTAAGCTTGACTCCATCCTCAACCAATTCTAAAATTTCAAAAATTTCAAAAATATCAAGAAATATTAAAAATATTAAAGATTTGTCAAAAAAAAATATATATATATATTTAAATATTAAAATATTTCACTTTTATGAATGAAAAAAGAACTAACCATAATGTACAGGAGAAATTTCTACTGTTTGTGTGGATTGAGGATTTTTGGGATAGATTTCTTCTTTGAGAGGCGTATTAAATAAAGTATTCATAAAGGTTGTTTTACCAAGACCACTTTCGCCTTTTATTATAAACGAATTATCAATTATTTTAATTATCTTAATTATTTTGAAAAACCCTGATTTTTTTTTTTTTTAAAAAAAAAAAGATTTTATAACATACCAACAACCATGATATTAAGAACATAAGGTGTTCTCTTGGTCTTATTGAAACGTTGCCGAGGCAAAGCTTCAATTCCAAGAGTATCTCTTAGAAGAACATTTTTCGTTTGAGGGATCTTCCACGGACCTGGATCAGGAAATTGACCCCTATCAAGTATTTAATGTAGCATTTAATGTATCATTTAATAACCGTTTAATATAACATTTAAATGTTCCATTTAATATAACATTAATTTAATATTTAATATGAAGTTTTCGAATTTTTCTTGAGAAATTTGTCCATTTGAAACTTGAATGGTAGATTA
This sequence comes from Diversispora eburnea, assembly GCA_910592015.1. NCBI lineage: Eukaryota > Fungi > Glomeromycota > Glomeromycetes > Diversisporales > Diversisporaceae > Diversispora > Diversispora eburnea. The sequence goes on along the minus strand of CAJVPK010000404.1, from coordinate 17,351 downwards.
TACCATCTCATTCTCTTGGTTGAAAATCTATTTACCTGTGTTGAAGAGCGTATTCCTATACAAGGTAAAAAAATATTTATAGGTTAAGATTATTGTTGTTTTTTTTTAAAAAAAAAAGGAATCTGGCAAACCAAAATTAAAAAAAAAAAAAAACAAATTGTATCAAAAAAGAACATCAAATACCAAAGGCATTTATATAAAAGGAATTAGAGAAACGATGGAGAGTAGGGATTGAAACTGAGTTGGACTTTTGTTAGAAGGAAAAAATAAATATTTTTTAAGTCTTGGGCTTGCTTTCTATAATTTCTCGATTTCTCTCTCTCCGAGTCAAAACAAGTTAAAATAGAAAAAGGTAAGGTAAAAGAATTAATTAATGAAACTAAAATGTTAGTTTGAAATTTTCTTGATAGTGATTGGATATCAGCGTAAAAATTTTTTGAGACAACCCTTCCGCTTGTCCAATTTCGTTTGATTTTTTTTTTGAGTACACAAAATAATGTCAATAATAAAGTATTTACTATCCATTTTTTACTTTTAAATGTCTAATAATGCCTAACATGTACACTTTACAGTAGTGTATACATATTTTCGTATACAATTTTCGTACACTTTTCACTTTTCAGTAGTGTAATTTAAAAAGTTGCTAAAAATTGAACGAATAAGATAGACTTCCATTGTTTTACAATCAACTACAAATTAAAACTGAACTAAAAATGTTAAAATATTTATATTATGAATTTTTATTTTTAAATCATTCATTTTTTCGTGTCATTTTTTTTTTTTTTAAAAAAAAATTATTTTATACGAGCTGTTGCTTTAATTTCCTCTTCTGAGCTAATAATTCTTTTTTTCGCGCTTTTTCTACAGCCAATCTTTGTTTTTCTTTTTTAGGGATTTTCTGTTTTTTTGATCGTTCTTCTCTTTTAACTCCTCTCTCTTTTACATAAGGAATGAATTTCATATTGAGAGGTAATTTATCTTTATTGGCAATAAACCATTCAGCAACAGGATGACCAATTCTATTATCTCGTTTCTCTTCACCTAAATAAAATCTTACTACATCATTCATCGTTTTCATATTGTTGAGATCAAGATTTGGAATGATTCTACCAGTTTTTGACATACAATCACGCAAAATCTATAAATTAAATAAAATAAATAATAAAATAATAATAATAAAAAAATAATAATAATAATAAAATAATAATTATAAAATAATAATAAAATAATAATAACGCGTTTAATGACATAGTTAACATACCGTAAATTTGAGTGATTGATTTTCTAATTTAAAATCCATCCATTGAACTCCTGATTGCACATGAGTTTTGTAAATATTATAAATAGTACTTTTAATTTCACTTTGGTCTTTAAGTTTTGTTGGTTGTCTACAAGTTTTATAAAATATTAATTATTCATTATTATTAAATTTTTATTAATTATTAATTATCCATTATTAATTATTATTAATTATTAATAATTATTAATTATTAATAATTATCAATTATAACTATTATTATTATGTTAAATAAAAAAATTAAAATCTTTTACTTTATTCCTCCTTCAACGCCTTCAGTTTTGATCTCATCTAACAATGTTTCATAGGATGACGGTTCTTGTTCTCCTTTCAAGTTATTTTTATTTTTAATTTTATCATTTTCTTTAATATTTTCTTGATTATTTTGTTTATTATTATTATTCCCTTTATTTCCTTTATTTCCTTTAGTTGGAAATAATTTTTTTACAAAATCGAATATACTATTTGAAGTGGGAGTATGAGAAAAAGAAGCTTTGAATATTGTATGATGACTTTGTCTTACTTTGTATTTAATTATTTCTCGACGAAAATGTAATAACGACATTGAGCCATTTCAAAAATTAAAAAATTTTGATTATCATCATAATAAATTTATCTAACAATTTGATCACACATCTTTATATCTGAGTATGGTTATACGTCGGCACGTGTGTAACACAACATCGATAATTTTAACTTATACTTCAACGTTTTATGATGGTTACCTCGAATCAAAGGTAATTAAATATTGCAACTTATAATAAACAACTAATTTTTTTTTGCTAATTAAAACCATTTTTTTGTAAACCTGATGGAGAATTAATAAAGCTCCGTTAATTATGGTGGGAAAAGGGCAAACATACACCCGCAAGCAAAATGGGAAGAGGCTTTGTAAGTTGTTCTAATGTTGACTGAATATTTTACAAACTAATGATCCATATCAACCAATTTTTGCTGATTACAACAAGGCTCCCATATGTGCTCGTCGAGGGTTTGACTCCGGATGAACATGAACGCCGAACAGACGAGTTTAACATTCATGGTTTATGGGAATAGAAAGATTACAAAGTCATCATTTACGAGTTTCCATCAAAACAACATGAAACTTGCATTGGCGCAATTACTTCAGAAATAGTTGCAAAATGCATTCCTGTTAAAGGAACAAATGCCAGAATAATAAACCTAGGAGAAACTCGTAGGTATTAGTTAATTAACTATCCCATTCCTATTTCGTGATATCAAATTAATATTCTTTATTAAAGGAACTCGTGCTGATGATTTCAGAAAAGAGGCAGATGCTTCATTTCGTTTAAAGAAACCACGAATACAAGCACCAACCGGAAGTGATGGAGAGGTACCTTTTGTTTTTTATTAATTCAAAACTCTTTAACATTGTAAACTTTACATTTCATGATTTCAGAATGAACCGTGAAAGCATAGACTATGTCTTTGAGAAGGTGAAAAATTACTGGCTAAAGGATTATAGTCGTGCACAAGATGCGATAGTTTTTAAAATTGATCCAATTTCTGAGGATGTAAGTAAGTTATATTTTCTAAAAGTTTAAGTGACATTTTATTGCTTGTTTATTATTCTAAAGAATAAACCCATGTAAGCATGACACTTTTGTTCTAGAGACAGAAGAACAAGAGGAACAGATCTTCCATATCGAACTCACATAATGTCAAATATAGAAAAAATTATCTTTATTAATTTTTCAAATTTTTAATATAATGGTTTATTAATATTAGTTTGAATTTGGTACTCATGATTGAGACGGAAATTTTTGAATATTTCACAAGACGTTTGCCTCATCAATATTTATTTGGATTGTCTCTATTATCAAGCACAAATTCCTCAAAATATTCTTCCCGATCCTATTGTAGTATTGGATTTCTTCTTTATTCGAGATGAAATTTTCTATGTATATGATATATAATATAACAAGCTAGTTTAAGAAACTAATTGCTTAGCATATCCTTATGTAATAAATTTAATATATAAAATTTTATGTAATAGTTTAGTATTGTTGTAAGAATATTAAAAAAAGATGTTGGTTTGCCCGAATAAAAACTTATCACTTATCCAAAATTTAAATCCGAAAAAATAATAAGCATAAGTGTTCAGCCACAATTCACGGTTCGGAGATAATAGGTGTATTGGCAAGTTAATATTTTTTTCATAATTTCGTGATCTAGATTGTTTGCATAAGTTTTCATGTTTCGTTGAATAATAAAATCATATACTTGTCCTTTCGATTTTTTCTCCCCAAATTTTCCGTTAGTCATGAATCCTTTAACCATATTTATGAATCTTTTAGCGTAAAAACACCAATATAATATTTCTTCTCGATTAGCTTTTATAGCAACTTTTTTTCGCATCACATGCATTTTTGATATAAACAAATAATATCTAGGAGATAGTTAATTTAATGGGGGACCACTCATAGCTGCACAGTTTAATCAATATTGAAATTAAGCAAATTATCTCTAAGACAAAACCGCAAATATTCTTCGTAGAGTAGCTGATTTCAAAAGTTAAGGTTACATATTTTAGCTTTATATATTTGAAGTATTTTTACTTGAATTTGATCATTATTTGCTTCGCTAAATCGTCGAGGTGAAAAGTTTCATGGGTCACACAAGATTATCAGGAAAAGTATAACCCCTTAACATTTAGTCTGGAGCTTCTGTATTGTGGCTTGTGCGCTATCACGTGCCTAGTATTTATAATAATTGCAATGTTAAAAATGTCTTTAATTTTACTTTAATTTTATTTTTCTATGCAATCATAATCAGAAAATCAAAAAAAAAAAGGTTCGAAATTTTATTACCAGAAAAGAGGAATGAAAGAAGGAAAGAAACTAACTGTACAACTTTATTATTATTTTTTTTATCGTAGTAAGTAAAAATATTTAGTAATAGTTTTTCTCTAAAGAAGAAATATATTATAAAGAAAGTTTTTTAATAATAATAATAATTAATAATAACGGAATTCTAAAAGAAGAATTTAATTAGTTCTTAAATAAATTTTGTTTAATAATTAGTTTAATTAATTACATTCATAAATGTAATATAGTAATGTCCTTTGACACATCGACCTTTATTTGATTTCTCTTCGCGTTTAATAATAATAAATGATTATATTCATTATATTCTCAATTAATTTACATATATTTATATATTTATTTATTTATTTATTTATCATGATTTAGATGATTGTGATGCTATTTAATCATTTTCTTCATTTATTTCATGACCATTTTTGTTTTTTGTCTTTCTTGAACGTTGATTGTTTTCAGGTTGTCCGCCACCTCTATTATTATTATTATTATTATTATTATTACTATTTCGACTATTACCAAAAAGATTATTTGCCCTACGAGAATAAATAGGTAAATTTCTAACTCCAAACCATCCCATTCTAAACGCGATTTCATTAGCACAAATTTCACCAAAGCCCAACATGACACCATTTATAAAAGGGAAAAGAAAATTTTGAGCAAAAATATTTACGAATGAACTATAAAATTGTGGTTGTCGATAAAATGGAACAACATTTTGTGAATGAATATCAGAAACAGATGATTCGGATGGATTATATCTTATATCTCCCCCATTCTCTGAATCAATATTAACTTCAGGTGATATTTCTCTCGAATGAGAATTCATTGGTGCTGGTGGTTGTTGTGAGGATATCTCTTGACGAGAAATTGGTGAAGTTGGAGGACTACCAATAGAAGTATTTAACACAACATATGGAATAGAGTCGTCTGCTTGTGTGGTAGCAGCGAGAAGGGGTGAAGTATTATTATCTGTCATTTAAAAAATGTAAATTTATGAAAATTATTTAAAAATTTATGACTGATGAAATATTTTTCTGTTATCTGTAACACAAATAAATATATAATATGTAGACGCTTTACGTAATAATCGTGATTACGTACTTACTTTCATTTCATGATAAAAAAAAAACCATTCAATAATTCAAGTTGATAATTCTTAAAAATGGTCCGTATATTAATAATTCTAAAAAAATTAAAATAAAATAAAATAAAAAAAACACCCATTTTTCATATCTTTCGATATATACTTTTTAGATTAACGTTTAATTGCTAAAATTATGAAAAATTATGAAAAATTAGGGTAACGCGCAATCCGGTCTTCCTCCACTTGGTGGTTCTGGAGGCGATGATAAAAATAAAGACGATAAAGTATCTTATTTTTTTTTATTACTTTTATAGATCGATATGTTTTTGGGTGGTCTTTGAATTGCTTTCATTTAACTAGATCATATGAAATTATATGAAAATTCATCGATAGGACAAAGATAAAAAAAAGAAGTGGGAACCGCCCCTTCCTACTCGCGTTGGTAAAAAAAGGAGGAGAGGACCGGACGCAACATCCAAATTGCCAGCGGGTGCTTATAAAAAGTTTTCATTTCACTATTATAATAAGATTTCATTACCCTTTTTTTACAATTGATTTCTCTTATAGTCCATCCCACAACGCGTTGCCGATTAAAGCTTTTAAAAATGGAACGTATAAAGGATTACTTGTTGATGGAAGAAGAATTCGTTCAAAATCAAGAACGATTGAAACCACAGGAAGAAAAGGCCCAAGTAGGTTTTCTTCAAAGATAATCGAAATTTATTGAATGTTATTGATTTATTCATTGATTTATTTATTGATTTATTTATTGATTTATTTATTGATTTATTTATTGATTTATTTATTGATTTATTTATTGATTTATTGATGTTATTTGATAATCGTATTATTAGGAAGAGAGAACTCGGGTAGATGATTTAAGAGGATCTCCTATGGGCGTTGGAACCTTAGAAGAAATTATTGATGATGAACACGCAATTGTTTCTTCGTCTACAGGACCTGAATATTATGTCAGCATTTATTCATTTGTAGATAAAGATTTGTTAGAACCTGGATGCTCAATTCTATTGCATCATAAGGTAATTATTATTATTTATTATTATTTTTATTTATTATTTATTATTATTTTTTATTATTATTATTATTATTTATTATTATTATTTATTATTATTATTTTTTTTATTATTATTTATTATTATTATTTATTTATATATTTTAATATTATTAGGCAATGTCAGTTGTTGGTGTACTTCAAGATGATACTGATCCAATGGTTAGTGTTATGAAACTTGAAAAAGCACCAACCGAATCATATGCAGATATTGGTGGTTTAGAGCAACAAATTCAAGAAATTAAAGAATCTGTGGAATTACCTTTGACTCATCCCGAACTTTACGAAGAAATGGGAATCAAACCTCCAAAAGGAGTCATTTTATATGGGATACCAGGAACTGGTAATTGTATTATATTATTCTATATATTTGAATATATATATATATATATATCTATCTATCTATCTATCTTTATATTTATATTTATTTATTTATTTAAAAATACCTTTTTGAATATATAGGAAAAACTCTTTTGGCAAAAGCAGTGGCAAATCAAACTTCTGCAACATTCTTACGCGTTGTGGGATCAGAATTAATTCAAAAATATCTTGGGGATGGTCCAAAACTTGTACGTGAATTGTTTCGTGTAGCCGAAGAACACGCACCATCGATTGTATTTATTGACGAAATTGATGCTATTGGAACAAAACGGTGTGAAACTTAATTTTTAATTACGATATACAATTATCCTTATAATTATTTATGATATTTATTACTTATAATGTAATTTCTTTTATATAGTTACGACTCAAATTCAGGTGGTGAAAGAGAAATCCAAAGAACTATGTTAGAACTTTTAAATCAATTGGATGGATTTGATTCTCGTGGAGATGTCAAGGTCATTATGGCTACAAATCGGATTGAATCACTAGATCCTGCTTTGATTCGTCCAGGACGTATTGATCGAAAAATAGAGTTTCCTTTGCCAGATGTAAAAACAAAACGTCGTATATTTAACATTCATACTGGTAGAATGACATTGTCACCAGATGTTGATCTTGAAGAGTTTGTAATGTCCAAAGATGATTTGAGTGGAGCTGATATCAAGGTAAAATTTCAAAAATGTTTTGTTTTTTTTTTTTAAAAAAAAAAAATAAATTCTTTCAAAGTAAATTTTTATCAATCTTTTTTTTTTCTTTTACCAATTTTTGTCAAATAGGCAATTTGCACTGAGGCTGGATTATTAGCTTTACGAGAAAGACGTATGAAAGTAATCGCTGATGATTTCAGGAAAGCCCGAGAAAAAGTTCTCTATCGTAAAACCGAGGGAACACCTGAAGGACTTTATTTGTAGATCTTATTTTCCTTTCAAATTATTGTTATTTATAATATTTTCATTTTATTCATAAAATTTTCAATTTTCAATTTCCAATTTTTAAATTTTTGCTGAGAATATTTTTGATTTTATTTTGTCACGCGAAACATGGTCTCCGCATTAACAATCGAACCAAAGTTCTCCAATTACTATTAAAAAAAAAATCGTTTTATATAGATAAATTTGAATAATAAAATTCATTCCAAATTATTATCCCGAAATTTTTATTGGTGGTAAAATGAATTCAAATTACATCAAATTTTTTAATTATTTTATGAAATCTTAAAAATTTTATTAATTAAATATAATTTTTAATAAGATATATATTAAATAATGAACAATAATGAACAATAATGAGCAATAACGAGCAATAATAAGCAATTAATGAGCAATTAATGAGCGTAATGATAAAATTGGGTTCATTAATGTTTCCCAATATTCCAACCCATTTTTCTTAATTTTTTAACTATTGGAGGAGTTAATGCAGCTGTTAAACCTATTCTCAAGGGGAGTAAAAGTTTATGAATACCATAAGAAATTACCAAAATACTCGCCCAAGAAGGAGATGATCTCTCAGTAACTTTATTATTATTATTTTCAGGTTTTTCTTTAATGATTTCAAGTATATTTCCTGAACTATTATTTTCAGGTTCTTTTCTTTTTTCAACAATTTTAATATTATCAATTATTATATTTCCTTCGTTATTATTTTCATTATTATTATTATTATTAATATTATTAATATTATTATTAATATTATTATTATTATTATTATTATTATTAGTTTCAGGAATAATTTCTTTCTTATTCTTTTTAAATGAAATCTTTGTTCCAAATGTTTTCGTGAACCAATCTTCAATGCATTTCACTCGATCCGCACCACCAGATTGAATTAAAATTATTGTCAATCCTAAATCTAAAGTTGAAATAACAGAATAAACAACAACTGCTGATACTCCATATTTTTTGATTAAAAGTTTGAATCGATTCATCATACTCGAATTCTTGGGTTGATCTTCATTACTTGTTGTTGTTGTTATGGGAATTCTATTAGTAAAATTTCGAATTTGATTGGGAATTAATAATAATAATTTGGTAAAAGAGTAATTATTGTTATTGCACCGCTGATATTGATGATGATATTGATGATATTGACGATATTGATGATATTGATGATATTGATGTATATATGATTTCTTAACACAAAAATATTTTATTAATGGAGAAGGAGTATTCAAAGAGAAAGCTTTCGTTGTCAGTCCAAACATTCCAGCAGACAAAGATAAATGTCTCCCTTTAGATATCGGAAAATTAACATATGTAGAGATCGTGGAGAATTTGACACCTTTATTTTGCCTTATTCCTCTAGCAACAAGTGGAATAAGGCGACTCATTATAAATTTTTTTTCCTGTGAAAAAAAATTTTTTTTTTTAACTATCGCTTTTTGAAAAATTATCAAAGCCTTACAAAATTTTTGATTTTTTTTTTTTGTCCAATCATTGAACAAATCGCGTACGTGTCGCGTTTTGCGTCACTATTACCAATAAATGTAAACGCAAAATTTTATTATAAAAATTTACTTTGATTTGTATATATTTATGAAGTTTCAATATATAAGTTTATAAGCTAATTAAGAGTACGGACGGCACAGGCGCGGACGTATGATTTATTTTTAACTGTTTGCATTGTTTTATCACTTGGACAAAATAGAGTGTAAAAGTATAAATTTATTAAATCTTGAATTATCACACTCATCATACTTTGCCTTTTGGGTAATGAAATCACTTCGACCACTTTTTGGTTCGACAATTATAGTTAGTAGAAATTACATTGATGATAGTCGATAAAAATTATTAATAATTTTTTTTTTCAATTTTTCTATTTAAATATTTTTAAAACTAATTGTAAAACTAATTTTGGTTATAAATAAAAAAAAATGTCAACGCCAATCCTTTTTCCCGATAGTACTTTTAGAACTATATAAATGTTTTGGCTTCTTGGATGTAATTTTTCTATCCGATTCACCCACCTTCGCAAACCTATTAGGTTTGCGTTGCGCAAGTTTCTTTTGTTTTTCACTTTCATTCTTTTGCTAGTAGTTAAAATTAAAAAAAAAAAAAAAAAAGGTTATAAATAAAATTCAATAAAAAATAATTCGTGAAAAATCTTTAGTTACCTTAACATCACGCATTCCAGAAACGCTGCGATCCCGTGATTCACTTGCAGATCGTACTCTTGATGACTCTCGAACGATTTCATCACCGACTGATTCTGACCGTTTACGTTTCCTGGTTTGACTGCGTGCACGGATTTCACTTGTATCTAGACCTAACTCGCCTAATTTCTTCTCCATTTCATTAATGGACTTGTAAAGAGAAAAAAAAAAAAAAAAGTTAATTTATGATTAATTTAATTAATTTAATTTATGGAATTTATAGATTTTCATAATTCAAGTTTTAATACCTTGGTAATTGCAGTTCTTGGCATAATAGGTCGATTTTTCATCATTTTTCTGGCTCTATGAGCTTGTACAATTAATTTCTTTTTCTCCCTAATAACATTAGCGGCTTTTTGTACCTCCTCTTCTTCTGAATCCATCTATTATTATTAATATTTTATTTAATAATATTAATAAAACAAATGGCATTCTATTTAATCAATTCAATTAATCAGGAATTAAAATGAATAAATTCTTTTTTCTTTACCATTTCTTCTTCTGAATCATAGTGATTTTCGGCCATAAGGCGTTCTTCTTCACGCTCTAAAGCGTCTAATTTCTCCTCAATATCCGGATCAAAAAAGTCTGCGATATTTTTACTATCCATAATTTCGGGAATGATATCACTTTTCCATTCCGGGGTTTTCAATAGATATTTTTCTATATAAAAAGGTATAATAAAATCCGGATTTTAATGGTGGAATAGTAAACTCGATTTTTAAGAAGATAAAAAAAAAATACTTACTTTTAAGATTAATATTATAAACACCAGGGCCTCCGTTTTCTATTTCCAAGTCTCTTTCTAGTTTATTCCTTTGAGGATCATTTAGGTCAAATTTAGGTTTATCCTTCTTCACTCCTTCAGGAATGAAAGGTGGACGAGGTATATCATCACGTGCAACAGGTTCAGCTAGATGAATCTTATTAATAACATCATTGATTTTGGAACCTCGAAGTTTGAAATCCACGCGGGCTGTTAACAATTTCTCACAAGCCTATTATTATAATTTCAAATAAAAAAGAAAACAATCCCGAAATTGAGTTAACATAAACATAATAATCGTTAAATATGTAAATATAATCATTTCTTTTAACTTACCACATTACGAGCATTCATAACACCTTCGTCAGTAAAACAACTCAGTTGAATTATTTGAGCTCCATCTTTTTCACTAATCTCATTTAACATAGCTTGTTCTTCTGCAGGTAAATTTTCTGGTCTCATTATATCAATTTTATTAATAACAATGAAAGTTGGTTTATTAACAAAAAGGGGTTTGATGTTATGATAAAGTTTTATCTATATTTTTATATATATTTTTAATGAATAAAGAAAACAAAATAAAATAAATAAATAAACATATAAATATATATTATAATGATCAATTCCTCATTCATTATTATATATTTAATTTTATCTTAACCTGATCAACAACACTATATCCACATTGTTCCGAAAGATCAATAAAAAACATAATGCAAGCACGAAGATGTGCAAGAGCTGTAACAGATTGCATTTCGATTGTATTCATTTGTTCCAAGGGATGATCCAAAACTCCAGGAGTATCAATTACCTGGATTTTTTTTAAAAAAAAAAAATTTTTATTACTTTTAAAAAGAAATGTAATGTAAATTTAATTTAAATTATTAGTAATCAACCTATTCACCTGCCATCTAAGATATTTATAGTCCATATGTCCAACGAATAATGATTTTGTAGTAAAAGCATACGGTTGAACATCAACATCAGCTCTGGTTATTTTATTCATGAAACTTGATTTTCCAACATTAGGATAACCACAAACCAATAAAGTACGAGTATTTGGATCTATAGAAGGTAAACGAGCTAAATGTTGTCGAACTTGTTCTAAATACAGTAAACTATCTTTTTGACGTTTAAGGATGGTGGCCATTCTAAATTTTGAAGACAAGATAATATATTAGATTAATCGAAATATATATTAATTATAGTAATAAACGAATTTGACATGAATTAAAAAATAATAATTTTTTACCTTCCAAGTGCTGCCTTCTTCAACATTTTACATCGGTAAAGCGAATCACCAAATTTCAATAAGCGAACATATTCTTTACCAACTTGATCTATTAAATGGCGTGCAGTATTTATTTGACCCAATGCTAATTTATAATGGTCTCTGTCATATAATACATTCATCAAATCCGAATAGAATGGATGAATATCCTACGAATTAAATAGTAAAGAAAAAAAAAATCAAAGGAATCATTCATTTTATTAATTTTATTGTATAAAACGAATTCAATTAAATTTGCTGAATTGATTAACGAACTCACATCGAGTTTCGGAAAATCGTCGAGAATGGATTTCAATTTTTCATCAAAACTTTCTTGGGTAAATTTGACTTTTCGCATATAAAATTGTCTTATTCTTCCAATCTTATACTGCTTATGAATTACTGTTGGTGTTTTCCTCTGTGTCTTTGAAAGCACTATATCCAGAAAATCATTAGCCGGAGGGATCGGCTGAACCCTTTTGAAGTTATATAATGCCATGTTTTCCTGAGCAACGAAAAAAATATATTAATTTAAATAATTTAAATCAATTAATTAATTTCGATTAATGTAAAAAAAAATCGAGTAATTATACATGTTACACATGTTAGTTAATCATCTAATCGAGATTTTTAATAACGTCACACTTCGATTATCCAAATTTGCTTCGCCTTGTATCAAGCAATTTTCAGATCAGCATTCATTTCATTCATTTACTACCAAATTATATTATTATTTACCGCCTTAACCGTTCGTAAAAAGGAGTCAAATTAAGATGCCAACACTTTATCATATGTTGAATGCCTTGATCTAACAAATGTTTTTTCTCAAGGTTATGATTTTGGAAACCAAAATTTCTTGGTCAACATAGTTCCAATTCCAAAGAACATGTCAACCTTAATTGTGGCTGGATTCTTTTCTTTTTCTCATTTTGAAAACCTATTCTATGGTTGTATTACAATAGAGTTAAGTAAGTAGAAAAATATTACCCAAATTTATTCTCAAGTTTTGTAATTACAGATTGATGGATTAATCTTATTTTTTATTATTTTTGCATAAAATTAGAAAGGAAATTAATTTGAAAATTTTGAAAAAATCAGAACCTTTGATGATTGAAAGTGCAACAAGTCATCATGTAATTTACCAAGCATCTTTGAAAGAAGTTTATACATCAACAACGAATATGTATCTATGACAAAAGTTTATATATAATTCTTCAGATTCTCCTTTGTACCCATCTTAATCAGAACAGCACGTTATCAAAAAATAAAACATTAAAAAGCCAAGACAAATTAGATAAAACTAGAGCAGAAAATTTAAACAAACAGTGGTATCATACTTTATAAATGAGGTTATCATTAACAATCAACCAATTTTTGTTGTATAAAAGATCTTAAAAAAAGTTATAACAATTATTACAGGAACCTACTGCCAATTTGAATAAAAATACAAAATTAGCAAGAACCAGATAAGCAGATCATGATAGCTTATATAGAGATAAGTCTTGATAATAATGATAATAATGATATAGAGTATATAGAAAAAGAAAAAAAAAGATTATTGAATTCAAAATTATTCAGGAAATATTAGCAAAAACTATTCAAGCATTTTTTATCCATTATATGAATGCTGATTGAATCAGGAAAGATTTTACAAATTATTACAAATGATATTATTCAATATGTAACATTTAAAAAAAATATTTACAGAGAAAAAAAATATACATGACAAAAGTAAAAAGCTTTTGACTCAATTTCAATTTTTCAATTTTTTCAATTTTTAATTTTGTTTAACTCAATAATTGTATCAATTTAACTATATAAAAATAGAAAAATTTGCTTGACTCAATTTCAATTTTTTTAGTGTCTAACTCAATTCAATAGTTTTAATAATATGTATAAGTGACAACAAAGATTATTAATTTTCTTTAATCATTGTTCAATGATGTACTAATGATAATTATTTTCCAGTACCTTATGTTCTGACACATGTTTCATTAGCTGTACTAGCCAATATCATTGTCACTATTACTTGTTTTCCTTTTTCATTCAAAAGTTGTTAATTATCTTATAACAAAATTCTCATACATTATATCTTATTGATGTTAACATTAATGATTTGAACTAAACCATTCTAAACCTATCTATATTTTTCTATCCTTTAATTTATTGATCTTATTGTTACAATAACCACTAGAATAATAGTTCTAAACTTAAAGAAGTAAATAAAAGTTTTGCCTATAGCAAAAAGTCCTTTTATATTTCACCTTTTAATTTGATCTGTTCTGTTCTAAATGCCTTAAACTCTTTAGTTCAATTACTAATTAATATATTTTATGAACAGTGTAATATTTTAATCAATAAAATAAAATGGATCATTAACTCTTATCAAGTAAAAAAGAGTAAATCTCACTGGTTAAATGAAGAAAAAAAGACAAAATTTTTAATACAAATAAGTAAGAAGATTTATAATATACATGTGATTTTAAATAACAAATTAATTTGTAGATAATATACAAATAGACAAACCAATTTGTGAATAATATACAAATAAGATAGGCTAGTTTACATTAAAATTTTACTGATTTTTGATTATTCAACATGTATCTATTGTATATTTGTATCTGAAATTAAATTTTATATAATTTTTGAGAAACAAAATAAAACAGATAACAAAATAGAATCACAGAAGTTTTAATTATTTTATTCAAAATCTGAAACAGGATATTTTTTTACCTCTATATAGAATAGATATTTCAATAATCTCAAAAGTTAAAATATATATTTTATTTTGGAAACATATATAACCTGTTACTTTTAAAACATTTTTCAATACAAATTGAATGAAATTAATTATAAATTTATATAGTTTCAGTTTATATAAAAGTTAACTTTTGTTAACAAGTAAACTGTATATTTATTAAAAAAGACAAAATCAAATAAAACATTTTACTAATTAAATAAAAAAAATAAATAAAATTTTTTAATATAAATAGATAAGGAAATATGCAAATAAGTAGAAAATTTGTAAATAAAATATAAATATATAAAGAGATTTTAAATAATATATAAATAAACAAGGAAATTTATAAATAATAAAAAAATTTTATAAGTTGATTTACATTAAAAATTTTATTAATTTTGATCATTTGACATGTGTTTGTCAATATTTACTATATATTACTAAATAAAATAATTTGATGATATAATTTAATATAATTATTTTACCAATTGATATAATTGATATAATTATTTGATTGAAAAGTATATTGACAAGATTTAAAAGCATGTTATACTCTATAAATAAAATTTTACAAATATAACTTATCATTATTATTATTGTCAATATTATTAATAATATTACTAATATCTTTACAATTGAATTAACAAGTATTTTATAATTTTTTTTATTTTATTATATTAATTTTAATAATTCAAAAAGGTAATGAAATTAATTTTTAGCATATGACATAATTAATTAAGATATATGATACAATGGTTACAACTATATATGTTCCTAAAATTGATTTTAGATTTTTGAGATATTTCAACTTTTTGAAATTTATACAGAATCTATTCTATATATGGAAGTAAAAAAAGTATTCAGTTATGTGTATATTCAATCAAGGAATAAATCTAAGTAATCAAAAAATTTTGAATTTTAAGTAAAATAATTTTGTCTTCTATGAAAAACTATTTCAACTTTTTTCCTCAAAATTATAATTTCGGGACCTCAAAATAATTTTGCATGCAAGTATAGTTACAACTAGTTACAACTTCTATAAAATAATTACAATAGATATCTTTAATTAATTCTTATCATTTGTCTTTTTTTAATATAGGTACATTTATTTTTAATAATTATCAAATATTGTTATTAGGAAAAAAATTATTTTTGTTAAAATTAATTTAAAAATTGTTATTACTTTTACAATAATATCAAGAATTTTTAAGAAAATCTTTATCAATATTAATTATTTTTAAGTTCTTTTAAATAAAAATAATAATTATAATATATAATATTTAACAATTTTTAAAATTTAATAAATTATTATTAGTCTTATTAATAATAACACTTTTTTAAAGTATTATTGAAAAAAAATATTATCAAAAAAAAAAATAATGTAGATTATATTTACATTCAAAATTAAGTTTTATATAATTTTATTTTTTTTAAAATATTTTATATAAATAATAAAATTTTTGATTATTTAAATAAATTTTTTGATTAAAATATATTAAATTGAATATTTTTTTATTTATATATATAAAATAAATATTTTAAAAATTCAAAATATATATTTTATTTTATAAATATATATAATGTATTTAAAATTAAATTTCTTGTAATTTTGATAATTTTGAAAAACAAATAGTATTATAAAAGTCAAAATTATTTATTTAAAATTTAAAATTTTTTGATTATCCAAATAAAATTTTTAATTAAAATATATTAAACTAAAATTTTTTTTATTTTCATATATAGAATAGATATTTTCAAAAATCTCAAAAAGGTCAAAATACACAAAAATTTAATAAAAAATATTAATTAAAAAAAATTAAGAAAGAGAAATTCAAATTAAATAAACATATAACAAAATTACTATTCAAGAACATATATTTAACCTTTTAATAATAAGAGACACTAGTAGTAATTTATTATATTAAATTATATATATTCTTAAAATAAAATATATATTTTGATTTTTTGAGATTTTTGAAATATTTATTTTATATATGAAAATAATATTTTTACACTGGTCAAATAATCAAAAATCAATAAATTTTTTAATAATAAAAATGAAAAAATTAATTGTTTTTATTTTTTTATTAATTAATATTCAGAATATATATGTTTTCAAAATTAATTTAGATTTTTGAGATATTTTGACTTTTTGAGATTTATGTAGAATCTATTCTATATATAGAAATAAAAAAATATCCAGTTATGTGTATATTTAATCAAAAAATAAATCTAGATGGTCAAAATTTTGAATTTTAAGTAAAATAATTTTGTCTTCTATGAAAAACTATTTCAATTTTTTTTTTTCTGAAATTGTAATTTCGAGGCTCCAAAATAATTTTGCATGTAAGTATAATCTGAAATATTATTAAATAAATTTATAGTTAAGAATGAAATATATTTATTGAAAAAATTTTAAACTTAGAGTTCACAAATTAAAAAAAAAGAAGACATTTAAATTTTGAATATCTATTTAAAATTTAAATATTTACTTTTTCTTTAATTTGTGAACTTTAGATTTAAATTTTTACAATAAATAAATTTCTTTAATATTTTTATAATTTAATTATTAAATTAAAAACATTTATATATAGTTACGATTACAGATTTATATAATTTAATAATTTTATACTTATATACCTTATAAGAAATATGTATATTTAAAAAATGCTTAAAATATAATTAAAATATTATTGAAATATTATTAAAATATATTTAAAATATATTTAAAATATACTTAATTATAT
>CAJVPK010000403.1:0-34415 GCA_910592015.1 Diversispora eburnea | reverse complement strand
AAAAAAAAAAAAAAAAAAAAAAAAAAAAAAAAAAAAAAAAAAAAAAAAAAAAAAAAAAAAAAAAAAAAAAAAAAATAGTCGAATGGCAGCTTCAGATAAAGCTTGGCTGTCAGACCATAAAATTACACATATTCTCACAATCGCGAATGATATTCCACCTTATTTTCCAGAGGTTAGTGACGACGATAAATTTAAATACATTTATAGATTTATAGATTTAAAATTATTATAATATTTTTATTTATATATTTATATTTATTATATTTATTATATTTATTATAATATTTAGTCGTACGTATATAAAGTAATTCATGTAAATGATTATGAATATGTAAATATTATGGAACATTTTGACAACACATATAAATTCATTCAACAAGCATTGGAAGAAGAAAATGGAAATATTCTCGTTCATTGGTATAAATTATTTTTTACATTATCTAAAGTTATTTATCTAACGTTTATTATTTAATGCTTTTATCATTATTATTGACAGCCAAGCTGGAATTTCACGAAGTCCTTCTGGTAAGAAAAAATTTTACAAGTTTTAATGTTAAATTTTATTTACATTAACCGATAATACGATAATATAATTAATATACATATATAATAAATATAGTTTTAATTGCTTATATTATGAGAAGTCGACAAATTTCTTTTGATAAAGCACTCGAATTTGTTAAAAAGCAACGTCCAGTAACTTGCCCCAATCAAGGATTTCGTAATCAATTGAGGTTGTATGAATCTATGAAATATCAAATTACCAAGGCGAGTCCAAAATATTGGGGTTATTTAGCCAAAAGATGGAGTAGAACAATTTTACAGTGAGTATTTCTTTTTAAATTTTAATTTATAATTTTAAAATAATTTTATATATAATTATCATAATTTTAATTTACATGTTTTGTATTTTTTTTTTTTGATTTTTTATTATGAAATAGCGCCAAAATCAAAGCATGAACTTTGATATCAATACATATATACATATACACGCATTTATATTTACATTCAATTTCCATATCTTCCACATTTTCTATAAATAGATATTTATTCGCGTCCAAAACTATTAAATCTATATTATTAAAGTTTAGATGTTTCCTTTCTTCAATTTTTTATTTCGTGAATTTAATAACAAATTATTTTAGAAAAAATAAATTCACAAATAATCACTCATTATAAGATTTTCTTTTCTTTTAGACTTTACACATTCATTTTTATTATATTATTTAAATTCATATACAATATAAATATTTTTTATATATAAATTTTCGTTGTTTCATTATTTGTATATATACAGTATTTTAGCTTTTTATATTCACGTTATTTCAGTTATTCATGTGATAAATCACACGATATAACAGAGTAATGTATACTTTCTAGAGACTAGTAGAGACAAGTAGAGATAAATACTTTGAATTTCATTCTTTATGTATTATATAAATTTCCCCCTTTTCTTCCTTTTTTTTTCGATTGTTAGTTGATTTTATTTTATTTAAATATTAAATATTATTTTATTACAAATTAGTCGAATTTATCAAATTTATCTTTATTGTTACCCAATTCAAATTAGATATAAAGAAATAAAGATAAATATTTTATTTTTCCGTTTATAGATTTTTATAATAATAGTTTATTGAGTATATTACGTTACATATTCCCATCATCTATAAAAATACCAATGATTTAATGGTATTTAAATATACGCCAAGAAATATCAATCTTTTGTCAATCAATCTTTTTAATTATTCTCTTCTCAAAAATCTCGAAATTCTAAAAGTGAGAAAAGAAAATTTTAGAAATAAAAATGTTGAGCGATAAAAATAAAAATATTACTCCTGCAGGAATTATCGTCACTGAAACAAATAACCGAATTATTCCAGCTACGAGACGTCCAGATGGAAGTCTTCGCAAAGAACGTCGTGTTCGTCCAGGATTTATTCCACAAGAAGATATTGCTATTTATAAGAATAGATTTGTGGCAAAAAAAGAGCATACTGAACATAATAAACGTAATGAAAATAATGAAAATAATGAAAATAACGGTATATCATCACAAAATAATGTAACTTATTTATCTTCAACAACAGAATTTCCATTTCAAAATCATCAAAAAACTTTGAATAATAATAATAATCATAATAATAAACAAGAAGAAATATGGTTAATAAGTTTTAACGATGATGATAATTATTACGTCAAAAAAATCGATAATGGAATGGAAATTAATGAATAAAATTAATAATAAAGAGAAGAGTAGAGTAATATTGTGTTGTCAAAATAAAATTGATTAAAATAAATATGTAAATAATTTGCTTTGCTTTGTAATTATAACACGCGCGTTTTAATGCACAATACTTCGTCACAATCCGTCAAAATTCAAATATTTATTTATTTACGCGATTGTTATCAGTTATTTATTTTTCATTTCCGAACTTTCAATTGTAAAGTTGTATACATTTAAATATATATATTGAATTGAGGTTAGAAAATTCTACCAATTTCTTAATTTTATTATTTCTTTATGATTACATGAAACATAATTCAATAAGTAATAAGTAACCAATTCAATATATTTTAATCAACATCCATCTTGTCGTCTTCTTCGTTTTTCGTTAATAGGGCTTCATATTCAATTAATTGTTTTCTGAATCCAACATTCGGTCTATTGAATATATTATTTATGAAAAAAAAAAAAAGTGTGATAAAATGAAAAAAAAATGAGAGAATGAATGTATAATGAGAGAGTCAAACCTGATCGCCGGCCTTTTTGATGTCACAAATTTATATGCATCTTCAAAAGACATTTTTTGATATTTCATTAAATACGCTATTACAACTTTAAAAATAATGATAATAAAAAATAATATAAATAACTGTGCAAATAATTGTGTAAATAATCATAAAAATTATCTTCTTACTACTAGAACTCCGAGAAATCCCTAGTTGACTAAATATTTTGTTAAAGAAAATTAAATGTTAAGTGATGTGATTATTAAATATACAAACAAAATTAACAAAAAATAAATTTACCAATGTACTAAAATTGTTCCATTCTCCTGTTCTAAAGCTAAATGTATGAAATCTGAAGTTATATCAAAATATTGTGCAATATTTTCTGTTCTATGATCGTTAATTGATATCGTTTTATATTTATAATTCTGAGAACAATATTATTTTTATAATTCAATAATTAATTTTATTAAAGAAATTTTTGAGTTAAATAAAAAATTTACCTCGGGATATAATGGGAAAATATTATCAGCGACGATAAGAATGTGAGAAATTTTATGATTTTTTAACCATTCTACATCGGTTCCTGCTCTTGAACTTTTTTTTAATTTTTAAAAAATTTTCGAAAATCATGATTATATAACAATAATGATGTGATTAAAAAAATAATAATAATAATACAAACCTTCCCAAATATAATCTATCCAATATTAGTGATGCAAATAAATAATTCAAATAATTTGTTTGTAATTCATTCATTTCAAAATTTGGATGTTCCAACAGAAATGCATTCCATATTTTCCATCCTTCTTCAAGGATTCGTGAATATCTTATTTCTGTAAAATTTTCTTTTTCCAAGATATTAAGTAAATCATGTGGTGGATATAAAAATATTGGACCAAAATTTGAACGTGAATTAGAAGTTGAAAGAGGTGGAGAAGGAGTAGATAAAGTATTATTAGAAGTCATTATGTAGTTAAGTGAATGTTTTTCATCTTTATTATCTGAATTATTAATAAATTCTAATGAATATTTTTGATTTGGTTCATTATTTTTAGTATTTGATGATTCATCTTCTTCTTCTCGCTCTCTAAGGCGCATACTTGGTATTTGTCTCGACATGTTTTATTTTTCAACTGAGGAAAGTTTTTTTTTGACTATATAAAAAGGTATTAGTAATTTTTAAATTCCGCGGCGCAGTTATTACACAATACACATGATTCGGGAATCGTATATATTTTATAATATTTCTCCGAATAACCTTTTTTTACGAAACTCTGATATCATAATACCGTTGTACATGATTTCCTTTTTACGTTACTGTCTAAACCTTATTTATAAATATTGGATTGGGTTCTCATCGGGGGAATTGAATTCATTTAGTTCATTTATTCATTCAAATCTAATGAAACTTCTATTTTGTTTCCTTACCAACATTTGTAATATCATTTAAATTATTTAAACTTCTTCTCAATCAACAAAGCTAACTATTCATTTATTATTTATTATTTATTATCTCGAGGAAAGAAACCTCTTCCCAATATTTTTTTTGTTGATATTTTTATTCAAAAGGATAAATTAACTTTATATTAGAGCTGCTTATAGTAAAACAAATTATTCATTTATTTGAATAAAATTTTCCGTTAACATATGATCTCGAAAAAGGAGATGCATAAAATTATGAAATTGTGAAACCCTGTCATCATCAAATTCATTAAATTCATTTTTTTTCTGCATTTTTTAATTCTATAAAAAAAAATGGATTCATTTAGTCCACAGATAGGAAATTCTGCCGATAGTTTTTTTCAAACTGATGCTGAACTCGCTATCCAAGAACGTCGAGCAACTAAACAAAATAATAAAGCTGGTGATCCAATTACTTGTACATCCAAAGTTTTATGCATGGTTTTACCTAATAATAATGATTACGGTTATATTGGAGAATCGGGATTTATCGCAAAAAAGATAAATTTGTCGGTATGAAATAAAAATATAATAAATAAATAATAAATAAATAATAAATAAATAATATATGAATAATAAATAAATAATAAATAAAAATAATAAAGATTTAATTAATAAATTTTATAATCTTTGATAAAAATAGACTGGTAAAAGTGCAAAAATTTATAAAGGTCATAATGGGCCAGTAACTTGTATTGGATTATGGTATAATGGTGGGGAAGAATATCTTATTACTGGATCATGGGATAAAACAATTAGAAAATTTAATACAAAGGTAATTATTTATTATTTTTTATTATTTATTATTAAAAGTTCAAATTAGTCGAAGTATTTTCTCTAATTTAATTTAATTAAATTTTAAATTTTATAAAGAACAGTGAATCTATTCATACATTCATTTCACACACAGATTTTGTGAAATCTTTAATTATTTCCCATATTCATATTATTCTTTTCTCAGGTTCTTCTGATAAAACCATCAAATCTTGGAATCTCTTAACTGGTGAATCATTAAAAGTATTTAGAGGACATACTCGAGGAATTGAAGATTTAGCTTTTGATGAAGGAGAAAACTTTTTATATTCTGCATCTTCAGATAATTTTGTAAGGAAATGGAATCCCTTAACAGCTGAATGTTTACAAATATTTAAAGATCATTTGACTAGCATTTATTGTTTAAAAATTATTGATGAAGAAATGTGGACAGGTAATTTATAACATTATAATTATTAAATTATATTTACATTATTTATTAAATTATTTTTTATTTTTTAATTAAAAGCTTCAGCTGATACGACTGTGAAAAGATGGGATTTATCAGTAAATTATTTTTATTTATTTTAGAAAAAAAAAATTTTTTTCAAGAATAATTTTTGTTAATTTGTTGATTCATTAGACTGGAAAACCAGATACCACTTTTAAACATCCAGATTTCGTCAAGTGTATTTCACTTTTTGGTCCATATGTTATTACCGGCTCACGCGATGAGATAATTAGAGTTTTTGATATTGGGGTTTGTTTACTTTTTAATTCTATTTAAATATTTTATCGTATTTTGTATTTTATTTATTTATTTTTTTATGAACAATTTATCATTATTTTTAAAAATACAGAGTGAAAAATTGATAAATGCAATTGAGGGTCACTTTGATGAAATAGGATGTATGTGTATTAAAGGAACCACTTTATACACCGGATCTTTAGATTGTACAATAAGAAAATGGTCTCTTCATGGTAAATTTTGAAAATTTAATAATAATAATAAAATAATAATAATAATAATAGTAGTAGTAATAATAATAATTTAAATTTTTAAAAGATATAACAAAAGAAACAAAAGATAAAAAAACTGAAATTCAAAAGATTAAAATTGAACCAGTTTTAACAAAAGAAGTTACTGGTATATTACTTACTGAAGAAGAAGAGAAAGAACTTGCAGAATTAATGGAAAGTGATGAATAATAGAATCACAATAAATGTGATACCAAATTAATTAATTTGTTTAATCTTCAGTTTTGCTAAAATATTCTAAAATATTCTAAAATATTCATCTATATACAATTAAATTATACAATTAAATTATTTATCTATAAATTATTTATTTACATCATTTTAATTATTTTCTTAATTGAAATTATAATTTAGTTTTAAGAATAAAATTAAAAATTTAATAATTTTAGCTTTAATTTTAAAAATATTTTAAATATTAATCTTGCATGCTTCTTTCTCTCCAATTTTTTCCTTTAAAATATACTAAAATTGAAAAAATCATTCCAATTAAATTCGCACCAGCTAATATAGTAAACATCCAACCATATCCTATTAAATTTACTATGAGAGGGGTTAATATGGTCATGATTCCTGAGAATATAAATGCCAACGAATCACTTACTGACATTATAGAAGCTGTATGAATTGAATATGCATCAACTAAATATGCAATTGCTGAAGAAAATACCATATGAATACTAAATCCACCTATTTTTTTTTTAAAAAAAAAAAGAGTAAATAAGTCATAATTAATTAATTAATTAATTTAATTTATACAATAATTAATTATGATACAATTGTAAAATATGAATTAAATAATAATAATAAATAATAAATAATAATAATAAAAATTTTAAAAAAATATTAACCAATAAATAAAGTAATCAAAATTATAAAGATGTTCAATTGCATTTCCAATGCCCATCCAAGTATTGAATATGTTATTATAATCAATATTGAACCAATCCAAAAACTATTGATTCTTTTCTCATATACAGTTTCCACATTTCCATTTTCATCTTTTTTCATTGACTTTTCCAAAATATAATCTGAAAATTTTCCACCAATTACACATCCTAAAACATTTCCAATTCCTGCTATAAGATAAACCAAGCCAACCATATAAGTTGAAAGATTGTAGGTAATAGTAAATGGTATTGGTATTATTATATTTTGAATAAACATTATTGTGATTATTAAACTTATATAAGTTGTTATTATGAAGATATTGGGATAAAGGAGAAGACCAAGAGGTTTAAAAAGATTTAATTTATTTTGTGAACGTGATAAAAGGGAACGAGATAATGGAAGTTCAGATGATGATGAAGGTCTTAGGTAATAAGTTTCTGGAACGAATATAAGTATAAGGAGAAGAAGGAGACTAACGTAGATAGTGAGAAACCAATATATCCATCTCCAACCTAAATATTGATCTAAATATCCTCCTATCACAGGACCTAATAAATCGCCAACACAATATCCAGCGAAATATATTCCAAATGCAAAATTTCTTTCTGAAAATAATAATAAAAAAAATTACAGATGTTTCACAATGATTCTTGAAACCACAATGATACTTGAATTGAAGATTAGTTACCATTTGGATTGAAAATATCATTTAACACTCCAACTCCAACACAGATTGCACAAGATGCACCGCAGGCTTGAAGAATTCTCATTGCAATCAATAGCAAAATATTATTTGCAAGTGCACTTATAACACTTGCACATATGAATAATGTCAAAGAGGTAAGATATATACTTCGTCTAATTCCGTACGCATCGGAATATTGCGCCCAGAAGTATGACACTATTCCCCAAAAAATAATATAAACTCCAACTACAAAGTTTAAATTATTTTTTTTTTTTTTTAAAAAAAAAAAAAAAAGATTTAATTTAATTTGACATTATCAAATTATAAATAATAATGATGATAATAATGATGATAATAATGATGATGATGATGATGATAATAATAATACACACGTAATGTATTAACCATGATATCGCTAATTTTTAAATCTGTTCGAATGTCTATAATTGCAGGGTAAAATATTCTAATTCAGAAAATAATTATTAGAATAATATCTCGCGGTTCTTGTATTGTCACGTTCAAAAAAACTCACGTGTTCGTAATAGGTGTCAATATTTCAGCAAATGTGGCAATATAAAGTATAATTTTTTTCCTCCTGGACGACCAATTTCTTGGATCATCTTTTCACATTATTTGATATTTAATTACTTAATTTGAAATATTACGTTTAAATAGTTTAAATAGTTTAAATAATAATTCATCAATTTATTACCTGCACGATGTCTACTACGATAACTAAATCGGTTACGTTTCATATTGATATTTTAACTAATAATAAATTATCTTAATAATATTTCTACGAAATCTTGGTAAAACTCGTAAAATTATTGAAATTATGCTAATCCCGAATTATTTATTTCTTTTTAGTTATTATTTTCAATTATTCTTTTTCATTTGGATGATTGGTGAAAAAAAAAAGAATGAAAATAAATAAAAATAAATAATTCGATCATTAATTACAGATATATCAGATATATGTAAGATTATTATTTTATTACTTATTCAGAAACTTCATTAAAATTTATTATTGGAATACGCACAGCCTGAATTTTGGTAAATCATTACTTACTCAATGAAAGCCTCTTTCATTTTCATTCAATTCTTCTATTTGTTTTGTGTGGCTTAGTAAAGCTTAGACATTTCGATCAGTAAAGATTGGTTTGAAATTTATGGTAATTTGGATAAGCCACATGCATTTTTCTAAATTCAATAAATATGATAGAAATGCAATGTTAAAATTTTGTTTAGAATTTAACAGATTTTTTGTGGCAAATGAATTTAGAAAATATTTTGTGGTATCTTTTAAAGAAAACTCATTCAAAATTATGTATGATATCTTCCGTGCAATTTCTAATCACGTTACTAAGGAAAAATGTTGAAGGAATATTATTAATAATTACATCACAATGACGGGAAATAATTTTTTTTTTTAATTCAAATTCAATGATTATTTATTATTTTCTCTCATCAAAAAAAAAAAAAGATGTCGAAAAATGAAAACAAAGATGATCTTTTATCTAAAAAACACGAGCATAATTCTTCTAACAATAAACAACATATTTCATCCGAAAATTTTGACGGTAAAGAATTTACGTTAGTAGATCCATCGGGTACATCCCATAAAGCCATATTATTTATTGAGAATAAAGTCCCGGAAGCAAATTCGAGTGATAAAAAAAAGAATGATCAAAATAATCAAGAAAAGGACAAGCAAGAACATGATCGACAAGAAAACCACAAAATTAAATCTGAGGAAGCTGAAAGAAAATTTAGATATGAGGAAAGGAAACAAAATAATCAAGATACAAATAAAGATGAAAGGAAGAGCAGCGATGCGCTAAAAAATTCTATAAAAGATACAAATAAAAATGAAAGGAAAAGTAGCGATGCGCAAAAAAATTCTATAAAAGATACAAATAAAGTTTCCATTAAGCGAGGTCAAAAATATGAAGAAGAAGAAGTGGAGACTCTACCATATAGCCCATATAAAACTCAATTACCTCCAACTTTTATGGCACCTTCATTAACATTTCCACCAACTGGTATTCCAACTGGCGTTCCACCAATTGGTGTCCCTTCAACTGGCTTCATTCCAACCAATATACAGCTACCTGATCAACCGATACAGCAGTCTTTAACAGTTCAACCGAATATATCACAAAATGAGACAGCCGATCGAAGTGCAATTATTGCTTTACAACAACAAATTCCAGGATTGACGCCCAATGAAGCAATGGCTACGATTCAACAATATCAACAACAGGGAATTCCACCAGAAGTCGCCATTGCTATGATTCAACAAACTCAAGCTCAGCAAGCTCAGCAAGTTCAGCAAGTTCAGCAATTTCAGCAAGCTCAACCTAATCAAGCGAAAAATTTATATCAAATTCCACAAACTAACATACCTTCAATGGCAGATACACAACAACAAATCCTGGTTAGAGGAAAAGTTATCGAATTACAAGAATTTGGACCTGAAAAAATGGATGTTGATAATTGATGGGTGATTCAATTATAATTTTTTATTATCAAAGTCTAGAATTTAAAGTTGAAAATTTTAAATTTATAAATAAACTGTTTAATGAATGAATGAATTTATAAAGAATTAGATTATTTTATGAGAAGAGGACCTAAATGAAATCCACTATAGTTTATATACATAAATATGAATTTACTTTATATGTGTAAATGAAGAATATTAAAAATACATAAATTAATAAATAACTATTTTGAAACTTATGAAATCATTTTCCATGTAACTTTTACTCTTCCCTGTTCTATCTCTGCGATTTGCTATTTATCATTATTATAATAATATGATTTGATGTGAATTAAATAAAAAAATTATTAAAAAGAATATTAGTTAAGAATATTATTAAATTGTAAAAAATAAATAAATACTTACAGAAAATGCTGTTGAAGACATATCCAAATCACCATTCTTACAGACTGGACACTACAAGTAAGCAACCCAATTTTTTTAATCAAATAAACAAAAAAAAAAATTAAAAATGATTATCACTAAATAACTAAATAAAATACCTTATCCACAATCTTTACTTTAACGCTTCCTTTAGGACCCGTAACTTTTACAAATTTACCACACACAGGCGAATTATTTGGATTTGCGTATGTGCCATACTGCGGTGCGTTCTAAATAATATGCATAGAAATTTTGGAAATTGTGGAAATTACGAATACAAAATTCATAAAAAAAAAAAGGTATATAAGACTCACTAAAGCTGCAACTAATTCAGAGTCATAATTCATCCATCCGCATGATCCGGTGCCTACGCCTGGATCTTTAAAAGAATAATATAATTAGAATATTATTTTTTAATACACATTATTATATATACTGTAAATTCCTATTACCATAATAAGTTCCATCTCCTTCTCCACTTAAATCGATACTTCCTCCTCCTTCATCTGTATTGTCGCCTTTCTTATGTCCGCTGACGGTTGTGACTATAATGGTGACAATGATTGTTATCAGTATCAATAATCCAATAGTTATCAATATTGATTTTTTATATTTCGCAACTCTCGGATGTTTTGTTTCTAAATATCGACTAAAGTTATAATAGGGAATCAACAATACATTCTTTCTAGAAGAGTTTGTGTTAATGGTATTCGACGGAGGAAGATTCGGAAGAGGTTTTTCATTACCGCCTTGGGTTGAAAATAAGTTTACCATTTTTTTTTTTAAAGAAAATTTTTGGTTTGTTATTTTAAAAATTGATTTACGAATTCTATTAAAAGAAAGTAAAATAATTTTTATGCAATATTTTACAATTGAAGTGTTATGTTGCGTTTTATAATGCTTTATTGATAAAATTATAAAAATTCGTTTCGTAGAATGAATTACATTTTCTAATTCAAAAAAAGTAAACAAAGGAGAAGTTTGTGTTAATTGATATTAGATATTGTGACCATGATTTACGGTAACTATTTCCATACGTAGGCGCAACAATACTTACAAAAATAAATATTTCAATTTGGAAATCATAATTTATTATAACCAATCCAATTCACGTTAACATTATTATTGATTATTATTATTGAATTGAAGACACTTTTGAAAGTTAATAATGTATATATAATTTAATTTTTTTTATTAGTTTTAATTGAATAGAATAATAGCAAATGTATTTTTAAAAGAAAAAAAAAAAAAATAAGTATTGATTTTAATTTGTATTATTTAATTAATTTATTAATTTTAAATTTATAAATTTATTATTAATTCGACAAAACCGAGAAAATAAAACAAGAATAAAAATAAAAATAAAAGTAAAAAGAAATTTTAAAATTTAAATAATGCATAAAAAATATATATCAATCAATTTCCCCCCCTTTTTTTCTTTTTTATAATCGACAATTCAAAAAACGTTTACACGGAGTTTTCTTTTTTCTCAGTTGTAACAGCAGGAGCGCTCTCGGTTTTAGCTTTCTTACCCTTCCCTCTTCTTCTGCGTCGATCACGAGCAGCATTAGCATTACCTTTCTTAGGCGGTGTGGTTGCAGTTTCAGCTTTGACAGGTGTGACTACAGCAGGTGCAGGTACGGGTGCGGGTGGTGGAGGTTGTTCAATAACACCGTTTAATAAATGTAACTATATTAAAAAAATAGAAAAAGAATAAGTTATTTTTGTATAGCGAAGAATAAATTACAAAAAAAAAAAAAAAAAAGAAAAAGATTTTACTCACAAGAAGTTTCTTTTGCTTTTCAAATCCTTTAACCATCATTTTTCTTACACCAACATCCTGAACTCCTAAATTTACCAAATCTTGATCGGTCATCTTGATGATTTCATCCCATTTTTTACCTTCGAAATATGGGTAATATCTTCCAAGCGCTTCTTCAAATGTATTCAACATGCAAGGCACGTCTAATTAAAAAAATGAAAAAAAAAAAATAATAAGAAAATTATAGAAGAATTTAAAAAAATCAATTATGAAATGAAAACATAAATGAATTAAAATACCATTCAGAATTGAAAAGTAAAGGTCAACGGTTTTATGGTTTATATTTTGTGCAATGATTGCTTTTTGATCAAATGAGTCGTTAACTTCACCTTCTTTCACTTCAATTTCTTGAACAGCATTAGCAGTTCCAGCCTATTTTACCGTATTATTAAAAACCACGTTTTTTCAATTAATAAACATATACTAATAATCTTTTATAATATAAAATTTATAATGTAATACTAACCAAATTTTTCTTGGCTTTAATGAGATTCTTGGTTAATCTTCTTCTAAGGTTAGCATTAAAAATACCCATATGCATCAAATCTTTTGAAGTCAAATTAACGATATCCTGCCACTTTTTTCCTTCAAAAATTACCGATAGAGGTTTTAATCCTAAACCATCGAGCCACTTTGGAAAGTCTATAAATTGAAATATCGTTAGCTAAAACATATGATTATTAAAAATCAATAATAAATTTATCTTACCTTCCAACAATTTCACATCAGTATTGGAAAAATAATTAGATCTAAAATAAATATTATTTTCTTCTAACACTGCTTCCGCTTTCTCATTTAAGATCTGCGCACATTACAATTAAGTATTAATTAAAATTATTAAATGTTATTTATATCAGAGATGAATTTTATATGTTCAGAGATTATAAATTTTAATAATTACCCGGGGTGTTTTTTCATAAGCAAAACCTCGAATCAACAGATCCTGAAAGGGAGCTTCTTTAATACCCAATGCCGTTAAGTCATCTTTTTTCAATTCAATGATTTCTTCCCATTTTTTTCCTTGGAGAAACATTGCAAACGATCCAGCTCCATCTTCAATTGAATGAAGTCGGCATGTCAAATCTAAACATAAAATAAATAAATAAAAATATTAATATATTACGTGCAGAGCAATAAGAATATAATTATTATTCGTATTAATATACCTTTCGTTACATCCAATTTGACACTAGATTTTGTAGTGATACTGTTTTTTGGAGTTGGCAAAATATTTCCTCCACTAACCTTTTTATAATATGTTAATATTATAGGTTATTATATTTTATTATAAAAAATAATTATTGCCAAATTTCGAAAATTTCGAAAATTTCATGCTCTTTCATACATACATAAGAATCTCGAACCTTCCTTATATGCCTAAGAAGTCTTTTTCTAAGATTCTTATTAGGGACACCCAAAAGTTCTAAGTCAGTCATTTTATAATTAATGATATCTTCCCATGGTTTTCCTTGGAAAATTGGAGCTAAAAGCTTTAACCCTAAACCATCAAGCCATTCTGGGAAATCTATACAATAAAAATAATAAATAATTATTATTGATTAGAAAATATTTAGTAAAATGAGCAAACCTCTCCTTGTTTTACGTGAAAATTAGATCAAATTGTACGGCACAATAGAAGAAATTTAGAAACAAAAATTTACTTTTAAACAATTCAAAGTTTACATTAATCCAATAATTCTCATTATATAATCTTCTTTTTTCGTTAAAAGCATTAACTACCGGATTATCTGATGTTTGTGTAGCTTGGACTGTATTTGCTATTGCTTTAGCAGCTTCGGCTGCTATTTTTTTTGTGTCAGTTAATACTGGAATATCAGGAACTTTCGTATCAATAGCGGTAACTGTAGCCAAACCACGTTGAATAATAATACTTCCAAGTTTAATATTTGAGTTTATAACATTTTTAGGAACATCATTCAAAAAGGAACGTGGGAAAGAATTTAATTGATAATTAATTTCAAATTTTGTATTATG
Organism: Diversispora eburnea; assembly: GCA_910592015.1. Taxonomy (NCBI): domain Eukaryota; kingdom Fungi; phylum Glomeromycota; class Glomeromycetes; order Diversisporales; family Diversisporaceae; genus Diversispora; species Diversispora eburnea. Next base: position 20,117 of record CAJVPK010000403.1, on the reverse strand, counting down.
AATTCTTCTAATAAAAACATTATTAATCTTTTGACTATTTTTTAATAAAAGTCGTGCGCCATGAGTTAATTTAATTGAAGAAGTCATTTTAGTTTTTTTTTTTTTTTGAGAAAGATTAAAAAAATAATTTTTTATCGAACCCAAAGATTTTAAATCTTTTTTAAATCTGAGAAAAAAAAAAAAGGAAAAAAATTTTCTCTCAAAACGATTGGTTAATCTAATCTAGATTGTTGGAAAGAATTTTGGCCAGAATTGCTAGCGCTTAAAATCATTGGTACTACTAATCTTATTTTTCATATCTCTGGTTGTTCTAGTTAATTCAAGTTGTTTGTACGCCACAGTCTAAAGTTAAAAACGGAAAAAAAGGAAAAAAGACGTTCAAAACGAAATATAAATTCCATCAGTTTTAGTAAAGTTGGAAGATAAATCGAATTTCTATACTACATAATCTATGCATATCTTCCATATCTTCGATAACACGACCATTAATTCAGTCGAAATTTCTTTCAATGAAAGATAACTCCACAATAAAAAAATTTCTTCTATTCATGTATAATTGATGTTATCTAAAAAGCGTAGCGTACATGACAATAACATTAAGTTTAACCACAACAATAAATAAAAATTCACGCTTTTTTCGTGTGAAAAGTCACGATGCTAACGACATATGGCGAACAATGATTAGGTGATAATAATTGATGATAATTGGTTACTTATTAAGTATGTTTGATAATCTTAATTTTAAGCATAATCCAGCTTAACTTTTTATTTTCTTTAAATATCCATCGTTATTAAAAAATATCCGCCGTTATTAAATTATCCGTCATTATTTTATATCTTATCCTTTAAATATGTTACCCATTCCTTAAGCTAATAATTCATTTCCTATATTATCCTCTTTATATTTATGGTACGGAAAAAATACCAGAAAAACTAGAGACACCATTCATCATTTCTACATCAAATGAAAACGATGAAAAAAAGATAGTATGGAATATTACATAATCCTTTATGGAATTAGCGTAGCAACAATGTATTAAACTAATTAAATTAATTAAATTAATTGGGCCGATTATGAATGTAAAAGATAAATTTAAAAGAACCATTGTAAGACACCATAAATCGTGAAAATAACCTAAAGGAGAAACGAATGAATGTGAATGACATAAAATACAACAGATAATGCTGTCAAAATAAAAGAAAACAGAAAAGGAGAAGGATGAATGATTATAATGATATAATACATAACGTTAAAAAAAACCCCCCAAATTTAGAACTATAATCATTCTCTATTTTTTACATGCATGAACTTGAAACAGTAAGTGAACTTTTCCAGAGTGAATTTCGAATGTAGAATTATTTGATAAAAGTTTCAGATGCAATATAAATAATGAAAATAAATGCACTTTTTAGATATAAATAAGCCTTTTTAAATGATATTTAAATTTGGTCGTTTTTCCAAAATTTTTTTTTTTAAACATTGAATTCTTTCAAATTTATACTACTAACCTTATATCAATTTAAAAATAAAAATATCAAAAAATAAATATAATTTTAATAATTTTATTATTAAACATGGGTAATATCTTTACCACCACCTTTGAACGTTATAAACGCAAGATTCCAACAAATCGTTGTAAAGTCTCAAAATCAAATAATTCAAATAATTTTTCAAAATTAAATAATTCCAGTAATTTTTCAAACTGCTATGATATAAATGGTCTTAATAATAAGGAAAGTGACCGTTTAACAATGCAACATTTCGTTACTCGTAGCATATTTAAATCCAATTTTTGCGCTCCTGTGGATGATATATTGCAAATGCCTGGAGCAAAAGTACTGGATGTGGGATGCGGTCCAGGAACATGGCTACATGATATGGCATTCGATTTTCCTCACGCGCAGTTTACAGGTGTTGATATATCACCTATGTATCCAAAGGTAATTCAAACATCATCACATGGAAAAAAATAGTATTTACAAGATTGAATTTTTTATTTTATCTATTACAGTTCATTAAGCCACCTAACGTAGAATATTTGCAAGCAAATTTTCTCAAAGGACTCCCTTTCAAAAATGACACTTTTGATTTTGTCGTCATACGAAATATGATCACCGCATTGACAATTGAAGATTGGGAGATAACTCTCCAAGAATTAACTAGGGTCTGCAAACCTAGAGGTTATGTTGAGGTAACATATTATTATGATTTCTTTTTATTTTTTTTTATTTTTCGTATTTATTTTTTTTTTAAAAAAAAAATTAAATGTAGAGTACGGAATTTGGAATTCCTGCACTCAACGAAGGTCCCATGTCCTCCAAAATATGTAAAACATGTAGGTTTTTTTTTAAGTCACGCGAATCCTTTCACTTTCACATAAATTATTTTCTTAACTTTCATTCTTTTTTTGTATTTCCATGATACAGGGATCAATACTATGAAATCTAAAAATATTGATCTTTCTTTCTCAGTTCATTTACCAGAACTATACTCAAGCTTTTTAAATCAAGTCGGTTCAATTTCTCGATGCGTAACTATAGGTTTACGAGGTGATCAAGTAGGTAAAGATATGGCCGAAAATTTATTAATGCTTGCTAAAGCATTACAACCGGCTCTGGCTCCTGTAATGTGTTCTACAGATCAAGAATATGAAGAACACATAGAAAAGTTTCGAAAAGAGTTAGAGGAATATGAAGCAATTTGCAACATTCAAGTTGTGTGGGGGTCTAAAAGTCTGTAGTAGTTCAAATACAAATAATTCGTTTTCATAAATTATTATTATTTTTTTTAAAAAACTTTTCTTTCAACTTTATTTAGTAATTATCACTAATGTTAATTTTTTATTTATTTTATATTATTACTTTATTTTAATTATTATTCTAAATTAATTATTATTTAATTTAATTATTATTTGGGAGGGTTAAATATAAAAAATTCTGAAAAGGAAAAAAAAAAAGCTACTTTAAAATAAAACAAATAAAACAACTATATGCTACATTCTGCTTCACTGGGAAGTATTAAAATATTCATCATCGTCGTCTCCAGTTTTCAGGAAATCAAACTTATCTTGTGAAGAATGTGAAGAATCATTCTTATTATTTACAAATTCTTTTTCATTCGGATTTTTACTATAATTTATTAAATCTTTATATAACCAGATATTACTTTCTTGAAGTTTTTTATACTCTTTTTCAATATGATTCGGAAGTCGTTTTAATTTTTTACTAAGTAATCTCCATTGTGGTCCATATTCCTTTACTGCAAGAATTAATTCTAAATGTTCATGTTTTTTCCAACTTTTAAGTTTTATTTCTAATTCCTTACGTTTCTTGCGACATTCGCTAGGAGTATGTCCTGGTATATGTTTTGCTACGTTAATCCATTTCTCATCTTCATCTAATATATGTTCATATTCTTCAGATTTTTGTAAAAGAATTTGTTGTTCTTCTTTAGTCCAAGCTTTTCTACATAATGTTACCCATTTATATTGTATTTGAGTAGAGGTACGATCTGAAAAATATTTCTCCGCAATATATACCCAATTGGTTCGATTATTTCTAATCAATGGTGGATCTTTCATTATTTCATATAAAAGATAAATTTCAGCTTCTGTAAAAGGTTTCCGTTTAACCACAACCGTATTCAAGGATTTCCACTTATTTTTACATTGTAATGGGGTCCTTCCATCTATTTGTTCTGAAACAGTTTCCCAATCTTCTCCATATTTTTCTATAGCATCTTTGAGACTTTTCATTTCTATTTCGTCCCAGATATCTTGCCATTTTCTACTACATTTTGCAGCTGTTTTTCCAGGAAATTCTTTAGCTATTAAACCCCATGAAATATTATAAAAAGGTTGCTTTCTAACAATACTTTTAAGTTTTTTAATATCTTCAGGTGTCCACTCACTTCTAGGCCTAAGAATTTTAGAATTGAGTTTTACAGTTTCGGCTTTTTTCAAAACCTTTTGAATTTGAACATAATCAATTGATCCAAATCTTTTCTTTTTGTTAGTAAATTTTTGTAAACGATAATAAAGCTCTTTACACTGAATAATTGATTTATTCTTAAATCCCGTAGCAATTTTATTCCAATCGATTCCGTATATTGAAATTCGTTTTAAAAATATTTTAAATTCTTTTGATGAAAAGAATAAATCCTGGTTGGCAGGTAGATCTATTTGATGTTTTAATTTTCTCCAACGATAAAAGCATTCAATCGGTGACCTATTACATAATCCTTGAGCAATTAAGTTCCAATTTTTCCATCCATAGAGAACGCTTCGTCTTATTAATATATTATCCTCCAGAGAAGTCCATTTTCTACTAGAATTTAATTTTTGGAAAAATAATTGCCTTGGACTATAATTGTATTGTAAAAATAATTTAATACCTATTTTTTTTGGTAATGATCTAAACACTCGTTTCGGCTGTTTGCTAACGCATAAACTATTAATCCTACGAATTTCACAGTCTTTTGATTTTTCTAAAATAAGAGACTTATGAAATATTTATTAATAATTAGGAATAATTGAAGAAATAGATAAAATACAGAAGAAAATAATATAAAATTCTTACAATTCGATTTATTGGTATTATGAGAGGTTTATTGAACGACAAAATAAATAGTTTAAACATTTTTTTTAAAAAAAAAATGGTTACACCCAGATAAGGGATTTTTCCCATCATTACTTGATTATCTTCGATCACACTATTTCGAATATATTTAATTTCACATGATTAATTATAATTACCAAAAGAATTTTCATTTAATTAATTTCAAAAAAATGTAAAAAAAATATCTAAAATATAAATTTTCATCAAAACCAGTTAGCAGATACATGAATGTGTAACAGATTATCAATATGTAATTTTAACTTCTATCTACTAACCTAAAATAAAAATATTATCAAATTCGAGAAAAAATAAAATTGTAAACATTATCATTCTTAGTCATTTAATTCGTATAGTGAACCTTTTCCTGTAATTTTTTATTATATAATTGTAATTAATTTTGGTCACACACGTTTATTAGTTTGATCATCTTCGAACGATAATCAAAAATTATAATTGTATAAATAAAGAATGAATTTATTTTATACCAAAAAATAAAAAATAAAAATGGCTTATATTTACATTATCTATTCTTTAATTCTTTATGTTCTATTTAAAATAATTAAAACAATTTCAACTTACTTTTTGATATCATCAGAACTTAATAAAATTCCATCTCTTCCATTAATAATTAGCATTAAATTGAATATTGGAAATTATCTTTTAGGAGTTCCTTTTGTAACCAATATTAGAAATTTTTTATTAGAACCACTTGAAGAGACCGGGATTGTTAAGGTAAAGGTAATTTGAGAAATTTTTTATCGTTAGAAACGCGTTATTAATTAATTTTGTATATTCTTTTTAGTATTTTGATATATTATGGCAGAGATGGATAATTTTCGTCTCAAGACCTAAATTGTTAAAAGAAATTAATTTCAGATCAGGTAAAGAGCCTAATTATACAATTTATTAAGCCTAAAATTTATTTTTCTCGTAATATTTTTTTTTTTTAAATAACTTAATTAATAAATCCAATAATTATTTAACTATTAAAAAAAAAAAAAAGACGTGTTCCAAAAGATTGATGCCTCTGTACGTTTTTTCATTTTTTCGATTTTTATTATTAATTAATTTATTTTAATTTATGTCGATTTATGTCACAGCCTAACAATAAAATTTCCTAAAATTAAAACTTGTAACATTGAAAAATAGAAACGGCCTATGTCTGATTTCGAATTCGCGTATTTAGGCAGGAAAAATATTTTATTTGAGAATAAAGAGGTAAAAGAAATAAAAAAAAGTTACTTAATAGTTACTAAAATCAAAAGACATTATTAATAAGGTTCTTGATTTGGTTGTTCTAATTGATAGGAACATCTAAGGCATCGAAGAATTGCAAATCCTTCATTTCACCACACATGGGCAACAGAATTATTTGGTGATATAATTAAAGAGTTGTTTAAAGAATTAGATAAGGATTTTAAAGCCAATAGTACTATCAATATTCAAGATATGACTCAATCGTATGAAATTTTTATTTATATTATTGAAAAATAAAAATTAAATAATGAATTAAATAATAAATAAAATAATAATAAATAAATAATACATAATACTTTGATAATTATTTAGGTTCACTTTAGAAGCACTTGGTAAAGCCGCATTTGATTATAACTTTGGGGTAAGAATCTTAATAAAATTTATATCATTGTAAATACTATTATTACTCTACTATTATTACACAGAGATTAACCCCTTTCTCAACTTTATTATTAACAATATGAAAGGCGATTCGAAAATCCACTGAAATTATGAAAGCTTATAATGAAACTATGCGTGGAATATCGAACATGAATTATGTTATGTTTCCAATACTTGAAAAAATTCCAGGATTCAAAAGGACTCATTTATTCCATAACATCAAAATTTTAAATAATGTTATCCTTAATATTATTAATAAACGTAAACGTAAACAAAAACAGCAAACTTTTTTAGAAAATAATAATAACAATAATATTAATTTAACTAGCATGAACGATCATGATAATTATACAAAAAATAATAATAATATTGTTTTATCATCTGAAATATCCGAAAAAGAATTTGAATTTGATAAACAAGAACCAAAATATAATGATTTACTTTCTTATATGTTGAAAGCCGAAGCTGATGAAACAAATTTGAAGAAAAGATTGTCTACGGAAGAATTATTAAATGATTTAAAAGTTTTTTTAATTGCGGGTCATGATACTACTGCTACAGCTATAAGCGCTGCCATACATTATCTCGGAAAGAATCCAGAATGTCAAAAAAAAGTTCGCGAAGAGGTTATTAGTATTATTGGAGACAAAAAAGATGATGTTATACCTACTCTTGAACAAATTAAAGGTATCTTAATCTTAATCTTAATGTTAAAATAAAGTGAAAACTTGAAAATATTATTATGATTAGATTAAATAAATTTTATAAAAATTAGAAATGAAGTACATAAACATGGTAATTAATGAAACCTTGAGAATTCATCCTCCAGCTCCAGCACTTAATGCACGTATTGCTCAAAAAGATACAAAATTGGGGGAATATATAATACCTAAAGGTAATTTTTAATAATTTTCATTACTTTAGATTAAAGATTCTTACGTTATCTCAAAAAATCAAATTTAACTACATATTCAGGTCAAATGATAATACCAAACATTTACGCGTTACATCATTCCAAAAAAATATGGGGAGATGAACCTTATAAATTTCAACCAGAAAGATTTGAAAAAGAAACATTACAATCATCTTATAACTTTATTCCTTTTGGTGGAGGTGTTAGAATTTGTATTGGCATGAATTTCTCGTTGGCTGAACAACGCGTATTTTTAGCTATGTTTGGTAAATTGGTTTTAATTATATTTTTTAAATTTAATAAATTATAAATATAATATTTAGTTCCTCTTTTTAATAATAGTTAGAAAATATCAATGGACAATTCCCAAAGAAACCATACACAACGATAAAATTGAGGTATTATTATTTTTATTTTTATCCTATTAATTGTATTAATTGTCAATAAAATTTATCTTCAATGAATATTATCTGTTATTAGGTCAACAAAACCTATCTTTCTTTATTAGTTCCGAGGAATTTGTATGCTACCTTTGAAAGAAGATATTGAATGAAAATCTCTTTAATGGATGAATTCGATGTACATAATTTAATTTTTTGTAATTCTTTACATTCGTTCCATCTAAAATCAAATCTAACTTGCTGAATATCATTAATAAGTATTCATTGCCACTTAACGTATTTAACAATGTAATTTCTCAATAATAATAATAATTTCTAATTTAAACAATTCTTTTAAAAATAATAAATTTATTTAAATAATACAACCATAAATAATGAATTATTATTACTTTGTTCGATCCTTTCTTTCGGTTTTATCAGTTATCTACATATATTAAATAAAGTAAGTAAATATATTGAAGAACATAAATATGAAATATAAAATGTATTAAATTAATTGAATAACTTAAACGAAGGTATATAGCATATTGATAAATTTCGATAACCACATGACTGGATATAATGATAAACAGTATTTAATTCCTAAGGTCAGTCATTAATCATTCTATTATTTAAGAAGAAATTTTTTCAAAAAAGAAAATATAAACAATATAAACAACTTAGCTAGCGATTTATTATTTAATTCCCAGATCAACGGGATGAAGTTTGCGAAAGAAAAACTTAAAAAAATATAAGTAAACCGAATACAATAATGAAGGAATAATATTAAAAATCACTTAGCTCACTTAGCTCAGAAAATCAAATTTCTCAGGTCAATTATCAATCAATTTATTAATTTTTTTTTTAAAAAAAAAAAAAAAACCTTTCAAGCAATATTAAATACAATAATAATAAAAAACTGTAACAAAGAATTTGAAAATCACTTGGACAGTTAATAATGGCTTATTTATTGCTTTTTTTTTTTTTTAAAAAAAAAAAAAAAAGAAAATATTATAAAAAAACAACAAGAATATAAAAACAGTTAAAATCTAGTATCCAGTTTCCCATCATAATGATATTTTTTTATTTTTTTTTTTAAAAAAAAAGGAAAATATTAAAATTACTTGTCTAAGCAATCCAGAATCCAATTCTTCCAATTATTAGGTAAATTATAAATCGATTTATATTATTTTCAAAGAAAGGAAACAACATCTCAAGTCACATTAGAAAATCAAATACAATAATAAAAGAATAATAACAAAGAATATTATAATCAATTAGCTGGTAATCCCTTCCGATTCCCATATTAAAAAACAATCCATTATTTAAAGAAAACGATCTCTTGAGCTAAAATTAATAAATCAAAAATGAAATGATAACAAGAAATATTAAAATCATTGGGCAGAGAATCCAAATATAATCCCAGATCAATTACCATTATTATTGTTTTTCAAAAGAAAGAAAATGACTTCTCAAGTAATATTAGTCAAACAAATATGATAAAAAGTAACAAAGAATAATATGAAAACACTTTGGCTAATAATCCAGTGTCCGATTCCTTCAAGTCTTTTATTTATTTTAAAAAAGAAAAAGAAAAACCTCTCAATCAATATTAGTAAGTCAAAAATGATAAGTGAATAATAACAATAGTAACAAAGAATATCAAAATCACTTAACTCAGTAATCCAGAATTCAATTCTCCACATTCTTTTACTGTTTTGACAAAAGAAAACAATCTCTTAAGTGATATCAGCAAGCAAAAATATGATAACAAACCAATAACAAATAATATAAGAAATTTTATAGTCAAAAACACTATTTATAAATGGTAGTGACGTCACAAGTTACTATAAATGCGGGCAAATTTGCTCGCAATTCACATGACATGATTTACCGTTTAAGGGATAAATTCTGATGGTTATACAATTTGTGTTAATGTTACACAAACAAAATAAAATCGTGGAATTTCCTTTACGATATCAATTAAATTATCAACTATTGATTGAAGAAGTGATTAGATATTAATGAATAATAAGATGATGAGTCTCGTCATCATTATTACCTATTTATTTATTTATTGGTGATGACCTCAGAATTATGCTTTATTTGACTTCTTTATATGTTACATAATTTGCCGTGCGAATTTTTAATAGATAATATCACAAAAATTACACTACTTCAACTCCGTCCAATAAATTCTAAAGCATATTGCAAAAATTAAATAAATAAATCAAAGAATTTTATATTCATCAGTTGATGTTATTAATTGATTCCTATTAATTAAACTCTGATTTTTTTTTTAATATCAAAATAACCAGTTTGATAAATTAATATTGGAAATCATATTTAGTTTCTTGCGAATACAACCTTTAAACCAATCAAAATAAAAACTTAAAATTGGTGAAAGAATTGTCTATTTTATATATGCAACGAAAACTTAAATTGTAAACATTTATTTAAAGATTTCAATCCCAAGAACAAAATCACCTTGGCTAATAACAAGAAAAGCAATAAAAACGGAAAAAACAGTAAAAACAGTAAAAAAAGTAAAACCAGTAAAAGGAAAAAAAATAGAAATCCACCAGGGAATAAAATGGGAGGTAACTCTCCTTCTCATGACGGTGACTCTAGAAGAGAAAGTAATAAAAATAATTCTAACAGGTCATCTAATAATCCTTCCGAATTGAAGACTTTTCCTAATTATTATAATTCATCAAATAATAAAATGGGTTATTATACCGATCACTCTGAACGTAGAAGAGAAAATAATGTTAACAGTACTTTTAATAATTCTTCCAAATCAAATACTCCTACTTCTTCTACTATCACCTCCCCTAATTACGCTGAATCTATTGAAATTCCTTGTTATGATCCGACAATTAAACCTGGACCATGGGGTAGGATGATAATTATTTAATTATTTCTTGTCTATTTGTTAAAGTTAATATTTACATTTTATTCTTTTTTTTAAAAAGAATTTCAAAAATCGGATTGTCGTAAAGTTAATTGCGGATTGATGTTAACAAATATTAAAAATATTCCTTCACTTGGAATTTCCGTTTTTTCAGATCAAAATGATTCGTATCATAATTGGTAATAAACATTTTTATCTAATTTAAATAGTTTTTATTTGATTTGAATTTTTCCTTTAATTCTTTTATCAAATAGTGTAGAATACAAATTTTTATATATTATTGCTTTATAATAAAATTTACATGTAATAACTCTAAAATTCATATATATAATTCAAAAAATTTGTTTTTCTTTTTTTTCAAAAAAATGTTGATATTGTTGATATGAATTTCTATACCGAAATTGTTACAATAAATGTTTCATTTTTTTTTTTTTTGAGATAAAAGTTCTTGAAAACGATTGATACATAATTATCTTTGATAGAAATCTTTATTACCGAATCTTTCTCTCCACACTTTTCCTCTAAGATATACTAAAATTAAACATGAAGTACTGAACACAGTTATTACAACTAATAAAGTATAGGTCCATCCAGTTCCTAGTGCGTCTTCCAATGGTATGGAAATTAATGATGCAAATGCCGCTGAAATTCCACGAAGGAAATTTGAGACGGCTATTGCGGAAGCACTTCGACCTGGGAAGGCATCTACGAGGTAAGTAGAGGTGGAGTTGAATGTCAGATAAGTTGAAAAACCACCTGTAATTAATTAAATAATGAATGAAATGAATTAGATATAAAATGATATAAGATGATGTAAGATGCATGGGGATAAAATATTATAATAATAATAATAATAATAATAATAATAATAATAATAATAAAAAAGAAATAAATGAAAATAATAATAATAATAATCGTTCATACCAAAAAACATGGTAATTAATGGTAAAATAATATTAAGTCTCCATTGTATAAACCATCCGTAAGCCAAGAATGAAATTGGTACTCCAATTACACCTAACCATGAACTATTTAATCTCATTTCTGGATAACTCACACCACCATTTAGTGCTTTACATTTGGATAAAACAATATCCGAATATTTTCCTCCAATAAAACTTCCTATCATATATCCTGCACTTGGAGCCAAGAATACTAACCCTACATCTGCTGTATTTAAATTATATAACTTTTCAAAGGATCTTGGAACTAATGTATTTTGAACAAAGATTATAGCAAATACTGCACATATATAAACTTGAATTAATGAAACCCAAGGATGTTTTAATAAAGCTAAAGAAGAAAAAGGGTTAAATCTTTTTTGAGTATTGGTGTTGGTGGTTTGATTATAAAGCAAGCGCCGAGGAAGAGGTTGTTTACGGAAAGTTTCAGGCAAGGTGAAAAAGATGATAATTAATATTATCCCTCCAAAAATTGTTAATATCCAAAATATCCATCTCCAACCTAAAAAGAAAGTTACAAATCCTCCAATTATTGGACCAATGAGTGGTCCTATTAATGGACCTATATAGAAAATTCCATAAGAAGTACCTCTCTCTAAAAAAATACATATATAAAATATACTAGTTACATTAATTTATGAATTAAATAATATGAAATATATATATATAATATATGAAATATACACAAAAAATCATTTACCATGAACTGCAAAAATATCACTAATAGTTCCTGCACCAATACTTTGTACTGCTGAAGAACCACAAGATTGCAAACTGCGAAACACCATCAACGTCCAAATATTTTTTGCGAAACCACACATCACACTTGCTACGATAAATATAATGAACGATACCAAATAAATTTTTCGTCGTGTCCCAAACGTATCTGAATATGATGCCCATACTAATGGTGCCGCACCCTTGAAAAATATAAATACGGATACTATGAAAATTGGAATTTATAATTTTTATATATTTTAGTACTGGTTAATCACATGATGAAGACAGTAATAACTCACCAAGTCCATTGGCTAATACTGCGCTAGTGTGTAGATCATCTTTTATTTTAGGAATTGCTGGATAAAGGATTCTATATAATATATGTATTTGATATATTGCTTATTAACATAATTGAAAACAATAGAATCTAACTTGCCATTCATTTCTACCAATTTTACATACGTGCTAGAAATCGGTGCCAGAATTCCCGCCATAGCGACAATAAAAAGTATAAAATTCTTTCTACTTCTTGACCATTTTTGTGGATCATTTGGAATATTTTCAAATTCGTCATCCTCACTATCACTTGGTGAGGATAATTCGGAATAAATTTCTTCTTGATCAATGTTATTTCTTGGACGTAAAAATTCTGTCGAAGTGTTTACAGAAACTGGCATTTCATCATCACTTTGTGATGTTTGAGAAGTGCTCGAGACTGATAAAGCGTCTAAAGAAGTTGATCTTGGAGGCAAGAAGTGAGGTGAAACATAAGGTGAAGTATTATGAGGTAAGGAAGAAAGGTTTTGAATTGTGACTGATGATATTTGACTTGGGGAAGCCATCGAAAAATCGAAAACGAAAAGGTTATGATTAATCGTTTTTACTGTTCCTACTTATTCCGAAAATCACATGCAGTGTCAAGTTTTACTGGTACGACTTGTATGACTGTTATTATGTAATTTCTATAATATTTACGTAATTTTCAATAATGCACCATTGTAAAACAAGATAGTTACCGCAGCCATGTGTTATAAATTTATATTTTGATTGGTCAAAATGAAATAAATCTAATCTCAAAATTTTTGTGAGACGACGGGACGATACGACATGCAGTTTAAACAATGACTTTCAGAATTTATTTATTTATTGGGAACGATACATTATACATTTTTGATCAAAAAATTCAAAAAATTTATGACAAATAAAATGTTCATTTGTTGATCATCAAATTTGAGCTGGGATTGACGTTGGTTCTTTCTTTTCAAGATATTTTATTCTTTTTATTCCGGAATTTGGAGGTTCCCTCTTTTTTATCCCCTTTATTCCAGAGTTTGAAGGTTCCCTCTTTTTAAGATATTTTATCCCCTTTATTCCAGAGTTTGACGGTTCCCTCTTTTCAAGATACTTTCCAGAGTTTGGATGATCCCTCTTTTCAAGATAATTTATCTCCTTTATTCCAGAGTTTGGCTTTTCAAGATACTTTATTCCTTTTATTCCAAAGTTTGGAGGTTCCCTCTTTTTTATCCCCTTTATTCCAAAGTTTGGTGGTTCCCTCTTTTCAAGATATTTTATTCTCTTTACGCCAGAGTTTGGTAATTTCCTCTTTTCAAGAGACTTTGCTCGAGAGTTTCTCTTTCTTTGTCTGTTAACTCTTCTCTTAAAGTCTTCAATTACAAAAAAAAAATTTTTAAATAAATAAACTGATAAATTAAATTTATAATTGAGTGTAAACAGAAAATAAATCTTCCAGACGTAAGAATATTAATTTATTAATACCTCCTGCCACAAAGGTAACAAATAATAAAATGCTTAGTAAAAATAAGATACGATTAAATTTCATTTTCGTAATTTAATAATTCGTTTGAGGAAGAACTTTTTCGCTAGTTTTATATTTGCGTAAATTTTTGATAAAAAAAAAATTATGTTGGCGTAAAGGCGTTCAAATAATGAATTCCTATTTTCGTATAATACGTTTAAAATTAAATTCTTTTTTAATCTAAGGATAAACTTTTGTTATTTATGGATAAATTTGTCTCGAAAAAATGCTTTTCTAATGTGTTTATTTTGGTATCAGATGTATATTTGATGGTATCAGATGACATCTCAGAGAAAAAAAAGATTCGAATTTGAACTTTTTTTTTTTTTTATTATTATTTTTTGAGACTATCTTTCATATATAATCCAGATTTCAAATATTAATATGAGACATGCTCCTAGAGAAACAATAGGCATTACACCAAGATTCCATTTCAAGAATTGCCAATATCCAATTTGCATTTTTTTGTCACGTAAAATCTTATCCCACCTATAAATTAATTATGATTTGAATTAAATATTTGATCATATTATCCTCCACAAAAAAAAAATGTTACTCACATTAAACCTGCTAATGCTCCAACAACTGTAAAACAAGCGCCTACATTGCTTCCAATTACTAACGCGAAAAGGCAACCTATCTTTACCGATTCTGTTACATGTTCTGCTTGAGAAAAATTTGGGTGTTGTATAACTCGCGTCAATAAAACTGTCATAGGTAAATTATTTAATAGGTTGCAGAGAACTATAGAAATAGTTGCTGTTACAAACACAGCGGGTATATATGATGGTGTTAGAGTCGAAAAAATTCTTGCAAATAAAGCTATCCATCCTAATGAGGAAAGCGCTGCCAAAGATAGTTTTCAATTAATTAACTATTTTTTTAAAAAAAATAAAATAAAATAAAAAATAAAAATAGAGAATAATGATTAATTCTTTAAGGTTATTTACCTTCAACAAGAATAAACATGCCAATTGAGAATGGAAGAAGACTTCCAGGCATTCGAATAAATACAGAATACATTGTTGGAAATATATTTTTGAAAGAGTAACAATGCCATTTTGATTCCCCAATTTCGTTTTGTAATTCTAATTCTAAATTTTCAAAATTTTCAGCTATTATGTCAGATTCCAAATCTTTCTTATCGACATTTACTATAGTTCTATCGCTACTAAAATCAATTGTTGTATTAAATTCAGTGTTTGATTTTCTTTTTTCTTGATTTTCTTGCGCATCATTTCGTATCTTTCTTCTATCAATTAAATCATAAATAATATCTTTTATCATCGATGCGACGGCAAAAGGTAATGTTACGACCCAAACTTTAATTTTTGTGAAAGAAGTAGCCATTAATGCAATCAAACAAAGTCCTAATAAAATCACTCCTAAAATAGCTCCAAATTTATCTTTTAAAACTTCTCTTGGATTTCTTTTTGGTGGGTCAACATAATTTGGAATGAATTTAGGATTTCTAAAGACTATTCTAAGAAATATGTAGGCAAGAATAATTGATACAATAGTTGGAGCAAGCATCCATGCACTATATTTTACGAAAGAAATGCTATAAGCTTGAGAAACAATTACATTCGTTGGATTACCAATGTAAAGTGTCATTGAGGCTACAAATTAATAATTAATATTATTAAACTTTTAAAAACTGGATTTTTTTTTTTTTTTTTTTTGTTTGTTTGGATGGATAGATTACCAATATTAGCGGCCATAAATTCTGAAATGAAAAATGCGATAGGAGGATTTATGTTTGCTTGTTTCGTATAATATACCAAGAAAACTATTTTGGATTTCAAAATTATATTAAATATATTATTTATTAATATGTTTTCTTATTTAAGGTCAATTAATTTCTTACTTGTTCCTGTCAAAACTACTACATCGTTACTAGTAAATGCACTCATCAAATTAAATAAAATAAAAAAATAGGTAAAAAGTTTTTTCCCATTCTTTCCGCTTCTGTTGGAGAACCAGTACGCACAAAATTCAACAAATCCTGTTAAATCTAATGAAACGCATATATAAGCCTACAAAATAAAATTTATAATAAAATATCTGACATTGAAAAGTAATATTAAAAAAGAGTGATACATACCAAAGCATAAAATAAAATCATTATACTATATGGTTCAATTCCTTCGCTGCCTACGAATCCATTAATTATTATTCTGAAATCTATACTTCCACTTGCTAACAATATTATTATGGCATAATATGGAGCAGATGCCAAATTAAATGGAATTTTAATTCGCGATGAATTTATCAATCCTTTAGTGCCTGGGATTGGTAATTTTAGGGGAAATATCACGAAAAATATTACTAAGAGGAAAAACGATAGAGCTACCCATGAATGCACGTCTAAAGAACGATCTTGTCCCATAATTTTTGTTTTTTGATAAATGAAGAAATTGTCTGCCAAATATTTATGTGCCAAAAAAGAAATAATCAATTAATTAAATTTTAACTATTATGAATTCGTAGTCTCTACAAAAAATAAAATACATAGTTGTAAACAATATGAAGTCGAGATTATTTTCAAAGTTATTCCAAAATTGAAAATCTAATTAAAAATTTATGTATTACCTCCCCAAATTGGCGTTCGGATAAAAAGTAATCGATTTTTCCAAATATTTAAAAGGAAATCTAAATAATTTCGAATGTAATTTCTTTCTAATGAATTATTATAAGATTTATTGTGTTATTTAATCGTCAAAATCGATATTATTGGGAAAGCAATAATTTTTTCAAATATTATTCAGCTTTATTGTGTCATTTAATCGTCATTACATTATGTTAACGGACGGAGTATTTCCATTTTTTTTTCCGCCGTTAAGAAACTTTTCTAACAGCAATTCTTATATTACCATTATCATTTTATTTATAATTACTCTTTATTATTATCTTTTTCTATTATCTAGCATTTTTTATACATTTCATTGAAACTGCACTGCAGGATTGCCTGCACATCTCCTCCTCTTCGAGATTGTTACAAAAGCAGAGAGAAACCTTACAACTGACAAATGAATAAATAACACATAATAAATAATACATGTTTTCTATCGAATAAACTGTTACTGATTCTTGTTACTTTGATTTATTTCATTTATCATTCTTTTGATATCTAGAACTAAATTCTTTCTTTTTAGATAACTCTTCCAATTCGGAACCGTCCAGATATCAATGGTCCTCTTGAAGAAAATATTCATAATCTCAAATAAAATAAAATGTACTATATGTATAATAAATGTCTATTCCTTTCTTTAGTCATACATAATTGGAATGTAGTATTATAAAAACAAATATAAAGTTGTTTTATACTTTAGGATCTCTCTGTCATTCCAGTGAAGATATCTTCTACAAATTATGCTTCCGCTGCCAACATTAAAAATACCTTCAAAACGTTTATAAACGCCAAATAATTTATTATCATAAGTTCATTTCTTCCCTTTGTTGTTATAGTTGATAATCTACTTAACACATAAAGTGAACGTCTTTCTCGGATGTGGATGTTGGTATTGCTGTGGCAGCGCAGCTTGCTTTCTTCTGCTTATTAGTAGTTGTAGTTTTAGTAGTTGAATTGTTGAGATCTTGTGACCAGATTCTTGACATAAAACTATAAAAGTCATATGACTTATGCGTAATGAATCGTTTTTGATAGGAGGACCCTTATCCGAGATATTCGAATTTTATTGGTCCATAGTTTATCAGGTGATCACAAATGTTACACGTGATATATTCTAGGTGACAAATATGGTTTTCGCATGTAAAGTCCCTAGGATATTTAATAAAAATTGATATTCGAAGGATATTACACATGGTGATAAATATGTATACTACCTTTGGCAAATCTAATTCTAACCTGTGCATTTAATGGTAAACTAGAATAAGAGTTTATATCTCCTGGTAATGTTGTGATCCTTAATACAATAAATTTAAATAGATCCTATAATCTGATAGTTCAGATATAGATTTTTAAAAGGATTTAAATTCATTTATAAAATAACATGTGATCTTAAAAATTATACAGTATATATAACTTAGTCCTAGCAAATAATATTGTCAATATTCAAATCACTACTTCTCTCTCAAAAAGAAAAGTAAACACAAAATAAAATTGTAGGATAATAGAACAGACCAAGCTCAATAACTCCATATTTTTAAATTTTCTGTAAAATAATTTTTAATAATATAGTAGCAATAGATATTTTGATCACTTTATATAGAATGTATATGATAAATTTTCTTATCATTGATTGGCTATTTTATATTCATATGACATCAATCATTAATTATTACAATTGTTTTCAATTCTGTCATAACACTTGTTTATTAAAAAAAAATTGAAAAATTGAAACATAAGAATTTTAATATTTAAAATGATTATTAATATTTAAGTTTATTATTTTGTATTAATATTTTTCTTTTCTTTTTTTTTTTCTTTTGTAAATCAAATAACAAATTTACTAATTATTAATTGATTATAAAACTGAGTTAAAAACTTGATAATGTGAATAGTATTTTTAACAGCAAATTCTGCTACCTGGCCTGTTAAACCTTTTCAATACACATCCATATAATAAAATACTTTTTTTTACATATTAGTAAATAGTTATAAGTGGAATAGAAGCAAGAATCAATGGAATAATTTTTTGTAATCCTGTTCATGAGTAATTACAATTTGATTAACTAAATTTTTTAGCTACATCCTAAAAGTTAATAAAATTAAACTCATAGTAAAATTTAAAATAAAATATAATTTAATATCTAGCTACAACAATAATTTCTTTTAACCATCCCTTTAGTGTTAAAAAATCTAATTGCTGACTCATTACTTTTTGTACTTCTTTTAATTTTAACCTCTCATTTGGTTACAATTTTCTTTTTACTAAAATTTATTTTAATTCTTTTGATTATTCACATAATTCAAAAATATAATAATTTAATGAAAAAAATTATATTTTGTAAAATTCCTTTATCAAAATATGTTCTACATATTTTAAGCTACTTTTTATCAAAGCTAAGGTTCATATATTTAGCAATAAGTGTATTTGACAAAAAAGTAGAATAACTTGTTATATTGTCAAATATAAATAAGACTTTATATCTTAAAAAATATACTTCAAATATAGAAATAGCACATTTAACTATTTGATTTATTAAATTATTAGTCTTCTATTATTCATCATTATTTTTATCTGGATGTATAATAATACAAGTTTCTTTAGAAATATTATTATTTGATATCTACATTCAAATTTCTATTAAAAAATTACTAACATGAATTGAACAACCATTATTTTTTTTTTTGTAGGAATTGTTCTCCATTAGGAATTTAAAGACTTTAACTTCTATCATAAATCAAAAAATACACTTATCATGTGTGAAAAGAATAAGTAATTGTATATTATTATTTAGTCAAGTTATTTTTTCCATATTGTTTTTTGAAAAAATAAGTATCCTATACTCAAGTTCACTTATCCATTTTAAAAATATTTTTCAATAGGTCACTACATTTTCTCTTTTATGTTCATTTATATACATTCCTTTCTTTACCTTTTTATATTTGTATCTAAGCTCTTTTAAATAATTTCTTACAGTATTAAGATAAATATTTAGAGATAGTACAAATCCAAGTAAGGATAAAATAATCTCATTCATCTGTATTATTAGTATTTGTGAAATAATATTCTACTTATGCTCCTGTGCATATAATTTTACTTGAAGAATAATATTCTCATCCCAAAGAAAACTCTATATTTTCACATGATGTCCTTGATGAGAATAGAGAATTTGATAAGTTATTATATATTCATATACCTAAGAACAAATACATTTGACATAATAAATTTCTTTTTCTACTATATTAGCAATAACTTTACTTGTACCTATTTTTAAGTAGTTACTTTTTACAAGTTGAAGATAAAAACAAATTCTATTTAGACATATTCAAATTTTATTTTTTATATTTATTTTTTTAATATCTAATTTTAGATTAGATTTTCAAGAGTTATTAAAATCTTATTATTCCAATTACAATCTTTTTTTTTTAAAAAAAAAAGTTTCAGTAAGGTTTTGCCTCAAATTTATTAACTAAAAAAAGAGAAAGTCTCTTACATTATTATTACATAATATAAGATACACAACTTAT
>CAJVPK010000402.1:0-34519 GCA_910592015.1 Diversispora eburnea | reverse complement strand
CATGTGATACGATCACACTTCCGCCTTAACCCGAAATCACCTCACATGATTCTACTCCGCTTTAGCCTACCCCCATATTTAGATGCGAAGGCATTCACATTTTCTTGTTCACCTTAGGATCCGGAATATAGAGTAACAGATGGTAAAAAAAGATATAACCGCAAAATCATATCGGCCAATTTAAAGAATTGACCAATAATCTGTTGCACACTTTTCTTCTAAGCAAAGTTAATAAAACATATAGACAACATATCTTAAGCAACTAAGTAAAGTTGTTTTTTACTAATAAAATTATAATAATAATAAACAAAAACAAGACAAAACAATAATATTTAGCATTAGAAAAGTAAAGTTTTCGCAGGGTGGGGTTAGGACTCATGGGTTTTGAGGTCAGGTGACACTTATTTATTAAGAGTTTTGGCGAATATTCTACATAACTTAACAATTATTGCAAAAAAAAAAAATAAATATATGTAAAAACCTGAGTTGAACACTTTTATTTAGGTACCAAAAGGTAGTCATTATAATAAAGTATTTAGATATTTAAGACGTTTAATTGATTCTTCAAAATAACAAACATTTAGATCTTCAATGTGATTGGATAAAAATTCCGAAAATTAGATCATTGACAAATATTTTATCCGAGCACATATCTATTTCCTGATATGTACAAAAGACGCATATGAGGTCCTTAATTACTATTCTGGTTTGTGTTTGTTCCATTTCATTTTAATCAAATGTATGTTTTGAATATAAATTTCAAAACTTAGGAAGGAAACTCTATTATTAAAATCACTTGGCACATGCAATTTTCAAATATATATATATATATATATATATTTGTACAAAGATGTGTTCAATTTTCATAAAGAAAGTTTCTACTCCTACCATCACAGTTGTTTCAAATGTCATTCACTGGATAAATCTGAATTTAAGCAAGTAATAATTTGTAATAAAAAATCAAATACAATCAATAATGCAAATAAAACCCACATGGTAAAACAATAGACAAATTTAACTCAAAAAATTTTTTCGCAACACTAAAATAGTACCAAGGTCACAATTACAGTTATAAATGTGATAAAAATTAATTTTCTGTAAGTCTTAACATTAAACCCCAAACACAGGTATCTGAGTGCAAGAAAACAAAGATTTAACCACAGCATGGCTTTTGTTTCTATAATTTCTAAATTTATTCAGATGTACAAAAATTTAATCCGAATACCATATCTACTTCCTAATATGTATAAAGACGTACATATTAACAATCTTGGTTGGTGTTTTGCCAAATTTTGTTTTGAAAATAGAAATTTTTAAACTCTAGAAGCATCAAAAATAAATCTGTGCTAAAATCGTGTGATCTACATTCCGTAGAATTCAATTATAAAAGTAAGGATTTTGATTTTTTTTTAAAAAAAATAAAAATCGAACAAACACATCTTTTAAAAAAAATGGAAACTAAATTGAGTTGTGCTATTAAAGCCAGCAAAGAGCTTGTAACTAATTTACATCGTGATGGATTGGATCGTGGGTGTATTGCAACATTTAATAACTCTATGGTGATTAGACAGGTAAAGAGATGTTTATTCCTTCGACAGTTTTTCTAACTTATACTTTATATGTTATTCTGAAATGACTGTATTCTTTTTTATCATGCATTTCTACTTTAAAGAGTTTCACTGAAAATGAAAGTTCCCTTCATCGTTCCCTAGAAGCATTAAGAAATATCGCTTCAGGTGGAACTTGCCTCTATGACAGTATGTACGATCTTATAACTGGAACCTTCCGTCGCAAAGGGGATGTAACTCGCCCTTGGGTCATGATCGTTGTGACTGATGGTAATGATATTTCCAGTACAAGAAGTCTTTATAAGTGTGCCGAGGAAATCTACAGCAAATTTACTAGAGAGAGTAGTAACTATTTGTTTCTTGTCGGAGTTGGAGACGATGTAAAATCGGATAACATGGAAATTGTAGGCAATTTTTAGAATCTATTATAATGAAATAAAAGGTGTATCTAACTAAACATTCTCTCTACAAATAAAATTAGATGGCCAAAAAAGGCAATTTCACATATGTTCCAGTCAAAGATTTTTACCTACTCGAATTTGTATTCATGACTCTCGCGCTCAAAGTTACCAATTCCCTTTCCCTTTCCGTAAATAGTCTTGCCGTCAATAATGTTTCTGCTACATGGGCAGAAGTTCAACAACATAGGCGACTCAGCAACGTTGCTATCGATTATGCTCTGTTGATTGATATTTCATATTCCATGAATGACAGAATTCGCGGACCTCCACCACCAAAATGTTTCGCAGGACATGATTTAAAAGAAGCATATTCACGTGATTGGTATTGTGACATCTGTGGGAAAGAAGGTCAATCACCGGTAGGCCTATTTTTATTATTATTATTATTATTATGATTAAATAAAACCTCTATTGTAACATTTACGTTTTTTCATATTTATATTTTATTTGCATAGACATCCAAACATCATTGCACCAGTTGCAATTTTGATGCATGTCCTAGCCATTGCGAGTCTGGCGTTAAATGTAAACCTCTTGGTTACTGCCCAAAAAGTCATCCTTTACGTTGTGTAAAATATACCGGAAAATGGGTATGCGATGAAGATCGAAAGTTGTATAGAGGAGGTATGAGTTTAAAATGTAACCAATGTGACTACGATATGTGTATGGGTTGTTTGGAAGACAAATATGTAATTCTTGGTTTGGCAAAGTTGATCTTAGGAAGTTAATTCGATGTATAGCAAAAACTGCGAATTTTTCACCATGTTTTATTTTCTCTTATCTATTATTAATTATTGGAAATTACATTAAATATTCTCGAGCACACAATTATATACAATATTGCATATTGTAATCTCATTTTTATAAAGCATAGTTTCTTTCTTTTTTTTTTTGAAATAATAAAATATATGAGGGCATTACTAAAGCCTGATAAATTCCTTATTGGCACCATTGACAATGTACATTAAATAATTTAAAATCTTTTAAATTCGTTTTAATGATTAGGGAGTGATTTCGAGAGGTTCTGTGTAAAAATTATTAATATTATTGTTGGGAGATAGGAAATACATCCGGAGATTTTTTTATAAGCACGTAATTATACGTAAATCCCGGAGATTTACGCACAAAAAAAAATCCCGGATGTAAAAAAATAAAGTTTAAGTTAAAGTATTATAAATTCCATTACCCATTCAATTCTTTCACTTTCTCTTACATTTGGAATACTATAATTCACCGCCGAGAGTGAAATAAAAAATCAACTTTCATATTACGACAGCGATAATCTGTTCCTATCGCTTTAATATTAAGATCTTTAATTTGCATGATAATGCTGTGATTTATTTTAGTACTTTTTTTTTAAACACAAAACTGAATATTTGTTTATTCTTGAGCAACATGAACTTGTGGCCTTTACTGTGCATATCAGAAACGAACATTATTCCGAAACAACAATAATAAAAATCTGTGGTGAAAAGTTGGAAATTTATTACATAAGCATTAAACTTGGCTCTTTATACATATGGACCTACAGTGGGTGGTCAAAAGTCACCAGACAGTTGAAAATTTTTTAAAAAAATTTAAAATGCAAATTGTGCCACAATGAGTGATCTAAATTTTACAAACTTTTTTTTATTAGATTCCCCTAAAACAGGGCTATCATATGATATATTTTTTACACTCAAATAAAATTAACAAAAAACGATAAATTTAATCTTTAATAGTTGTCCGTACCGGAATCGATGGGTTTTAAAGATAGATGCCAACTATTTTATATGGAATTGTAGCCAGAAACAATATCTATAATTTTAATTAATAGTGTTTTTCATAGTATTTATTGAAAATTTAAGCTTTACTTAGACGTGAATAAAAACGACCGAAATTTAAAAATTTTAAAAAAATAAAAAAAATACGAAAATAATTGTCAATGATTTCTACATATAAAAGTTTTTATTTACTAAAATAGTAATAAAGACCAATATAAACAATAATATAGTAGAGAATCTAGTCAAGATAACAGAATACAATTGGCTAAATTTTGACAAGCTGAGAATTAATCGTGAATATATTAACATTTTAGCTATCCCAACATTCAAAAACAAAATTATAGAGGAACCTATCAAAAAAAACATTCAAACAATTAACCATACAGCAGCCTTTCACAAATGGAGAATGCAAAATTGCACATCAAACTCAATCTCAGAAAGGAAATCACACAATATAAATTGGCACCTTATACAAAAAACAAACCACCTATCTACTTTATATCAAAACCCTAATTCTTTCGAAGATACTTAACAATGCTCATTTAAACACCAATTACAAAACAATGAACTCCCAACACTAGACAGACTCCATCAATGCCATCCACAAATTTATGCCTCAAACAATTGTCCATTTTGTAACCAAGAAAAAGAAACAAATATATATGTGTTTATCTGCTCAGCATTAGAGAAAATATACACATTTAACACTATACAAAAAGAGACTATACAGTTTGTAGCAAAACAAATAAAAACAAAAAGAAAAAAGAACACCAGACACCAAAATAAATAAAAACAAAAGGAAAAAAGAACACAGACACATAACACTCGACTCAATAGAATAAACCCTGATCCAAGAACTAGCCTTTTCATTAGATACAACTACCATGGCTTCCTGGACATAATAAAAGAATATATATACAAATCACTACTGAAAAAATAAAAATGATTATGAGATCTAAAACAGCAGCAAAAATAATTAACACTAACATACAAACATTTATCCAAACCAAACTGGAACAAACCTGATATCATTGAATTCAAAAGATCCTAGAATGAGAGAAAAGTCAAAACATAATGAGAAAATAAAAAAGAGATACAATTACTTAACTCCCTCAAGAGTCAAATGAAATCAAAATAAGAAGTAACAAAAACAATAGATATAAATCATATAAACACCTATATAACTCATCTCTCAAGCATGCAATAACTTCATACAATTTACTAACTATGCATAGGAATATTCTATTTTATAAATATTACTATAATTACATTAACTGATGGAGTTCAGACTGTCAATTTCCACTTTGTGAATGTTAATGGGTCAACTCGTCATCTAGATTAAATTAGTAATAGTTTAGTTTAGAGTAAATAGTTAGAACACAACATGTAAATTTAACAATTGTTTTATTTAATAAAGTGTTTAACAAGACTTCGATGGTTAAAAAAAAAAAATAAAATAGTAATAAAATTAATACTAAGCAACATTATAGCTAAGAATATGTAGCATCTTTTCTGAAGTATTTAGAAATATTTAATTAAAATTGAGTAATAATGAATAATTTTTAAACATCTGATGTTCAACTATTGATATTAAATTTAATTTGCAAGAATAAATCCTAAAAACTTCATAAAAGATATCCATGTTCTTGGCTATAAGAATTATTAGTACTTCATTTGGTGTTTTATTAATAAATTACAAACTTTTATAAATTATTTTCTGATTTTTTAAAAAATATCAATGATAAAATGATCAACAATGATATTAATTAAAAATTCTGAAAAAAACTACATATAAAAGTTCATAACATATTTAAAAAACAACAAATGTGTCACTAATTAATCTTATAGCTAAGAATATGGAGCATCGTTTATGAGGTTTTTAGGATTTTTTCTTATGAA
The DNA here is from genome assembly GCA_910592015.1 of Diversispora eburnea. Lineage (NCBI taxonomy): Eukaryota > Fungi > Glomeromycota > Glomeromycetes > Diversisporales > Diversisporaceae > Diversispora > Diversispora eburnea. The sequence continues at coordinate 28,828 of CAJVPK010000402.1, read as the reverse complement.
TTTAATTTAATATCAATGACTAAATATCTGACATTTAAAAATTATTTTCTGGAATTTAATTGCTCATTATTCACTCACTTTTTATTAAAAAAATCTCAATTCTTTACACAAGATGCAAAATATTCTTAGCTTTAATATTACTTAGTATTATATTTGTCAATATTTTAGTAAATAAAAACTTTTATATGTAGTAACTTTTAATAATTATTTCAAATTTTTAATTCAATTTGATAGATTAATTTATTTATTAATATTTTGTGGAATAACCTTTATTTTCAATAACAGCAGCAATACAATTTGGCATAATATTAATAAGATTATTATATTTATCTTTTTCAAGTTTAACCCATTCTTCCTATAAAATTTGCCATAAATCATCTTTATTTTTAGGTAATGGTTTATGTGACCTGACTTTTCTTTTTAATTCATTTCATGAAATTTTCTATAGGATTTAAATCTGGACTTTGTGCAGGCCATAGAAGGCTTGTAATATTATTATTTTCCTTCCATTTTTTTACTATCTTTGCAGTATGAATTGGGACATTATCTTCTTGAAAAATATTTCTAAACTATTTATAAATGGAATTAAATTTTTTCTAACATTTATATATAAATTTTTCTGTTATTCTATCTTCTAATCTAATTAATGGTCCAAGCTTATTTTTTGTAAAACAACCCCAAACCATTACACTTTCTTGTCCTGATTTAAAAGTTGGAAAAAGATATTTTGGATCATATTTTTCTTGAGAATTTCTCCAAACATGTTTTCTTCCATCTTCTCCAAATACCTCAAATATTGATTCATCACTCCAAATAATATTATCCCATTCATTCATCCAATTTTTTCTTATTTTGGTCCAATTTAACCTTTTTATTTTATTTGCAGCATTAACAAAAGGTTTTTTTAGCTCCAATTCTTCCATAAATGTTATTTTTATTAAGATGTTTTCTAAGAGTAACTGAACTTACATTTGTTGAGATAGATGAAATAAAATCTTCACATAGTTCTTTAATAGTAGTCCTATGATTTCTATTTAAAACTCATATTAATTGCATATTATCTCTTTTAGTTATAATAGGTGGTTAACCACTTCAAGAAGGAATTTTCTCTAATCCATCATTTTTGTAAGCTTTGATAATATCCTGTATTGTACTTTTTGGATAATCCAGTACCTCACTTATTTCTCTTACAGAAAAATTAAATTTCCATGCACCTATTATTTCATCATGTTGAAATTCAGAAAGTTCTTTGTGTTGATAGTCATTTTTATAAATTATTTTTTAAAAATAAAAGTGAGGTATAATTCAACTAGTAAATTTAAATTAAAAATTAATAAATTATTGAAATTTAAATAATCATAAGTTATATTATTTGTAAGCAATAATATAATTTATCATTGTAGAATATAATTTTTTACAATGTATTATAATATTCTGTATAATGTTACAATTTCATTTTGACTGCATATTTTTTATTTTATTTAAGCCATATAATGGAATTTTAACTACATATTTTTTATTTTCATTTAAAGCCATATAATGGAATGTTAACTGCATATTTTATTGTAATTGGTTAGAATAAAAAAGTCTGAACAATAAAGTTTTTTATTCACTAAAATACTAATAAATATAATACTAAGTAACATTAAAGCTAAGAATATTTTGCATCTCGTGTAAAGAATTCAGATCTTTTTAATAAAAAGTGAGTGAATAATGAGCGATTAAATTCCGGAGAATAATTTATAAACGTCCAATGTTTAGTCGTTTATATTAAATTTAATTCGTAAGAAAAACTTCTAAAAACTTTATAAACGATGCTCCATATTCTTAGCTATAAAATTAATTAATAACACATTTGCTGTTTTGATAATATATTATGAACTTTTATATGTAGCAAATTTTGATAGTCATTTTCAGATTTTTTAATTAATATCACTATCGATCATTTTATCATTGATATTTTTTTTAAAAATCCGAAAATAATTATCAAAAGTTGCTACATATAAAAGTTCGTAATTTATAAATAAAACACCAAATGTAGTACTAGCAATTCTTATAGCCAAGAACATGGAACATCTTTTATGAAGTTTTTAGAATTTATTCTTGCAAATTAAATTTAATATCAATGATTGAACATCGGACATTTAAAAATTATTTTCTGTTATTTAGTCGTTCATTATTCACTTAATCATAATTGAATGTTTCTAAATGCGACAGAAATGATGCTATGCATTCTTGGCTATAATGTTACTTAGTATTGATTTTGTTACTATTTTAGTAAATAAAAAATTTTTATATGTAGCAATAATTGATAATTATTTTCGTATTTTTTTTAAATTTTTAATAAATTTTGGTCGTTTTTATTCACGTCTAAGTAAAGCCCAAATTTTCAATAAATATTATGAAAAATGCTACTAATTAAAATTATAGATTTTGTTTCTGGCTACCATTCCATATAAATAGTTGGCATCTATCTTTAAAATCCATCTATTCCGGTACGGAAACGATTAAAGATTAAATTTATCATTTTTTGTTAATTTACATTTTAAATTTAGTAATTTTTTTAAAAAGTTTCAACTGTCCATTGACTTTTGACTACCTATTGTAAATTCATTAAATTCTACATTTTGTATATTTATTATATATAAATTTATTAAACGTGAAATCTTAATTTTTTTTTCTTATTTCTACATATTAATTTAATTATTAAATATGCAATTTAATTTTAATTAAATTCTTATAAAATCTAATTCATATAAATCTAAGTAATGTACTGTATTGTACGGAGAGAAGAGAGAAATAAATCTACATAGTATTTATTTATATCATATTTTTTTCATAATGATGTTTTTTTTCTTCTTTACATTAGATAAGGGACAAATTTTAATGAAAAAAAAACATCTCTTATTTCTCAAAAAAAAAAAAATTAATCAAATATTTATTACACGAATATTTTTTTAACTTTTTCTATCCCAATTTTTGAAAACTATTTATTATTATTATTCATATAATTATAATAATTCCCACCACTACAATTACTTCTACTAGCACTATTATTACTATTACTATTATTACTATTACTATTATTATTATTACTATAATTATTACTATTATTATTATTATTATTATTATTATTATTACTATAATTATTATTATTACGTCCACTACTATTTCCACCACTACCAACATCACCACCACTTCCCCCTCCTCCTCTAAACCTTAATTCTAATATCCATTGCGATCTTCCGAAAATTTATTAAACTAAATATTAATCACGAATCATATTTTTATTTAACATTTCGATCATGTTCAATCGATCACATTGACAACGTTCAAAAAATATTTTAAAATTTTTTAAATTCATAAAGAAATCGAAAGTAAATTGCTTTAATTATTTGGGAAGTGATTTCGGAAGGTTCTTGAATATTTGATGTGGTTGACATAAATGTGAATGATGATGATTATGTTATGATTATTCATGAGACTATTCATGTGACAAGTGTTAATCACGTTATGGTTATGTTTGAGTTAAAATTGAGAGATTAACCAATTTTTTAAAGATGATAATAAAACAAGTAAAGGAGAATTATTTTGAAAAGAGGAAGAAATCGTGGTAGAGGAATGAGATAAAAATAAAATTAATTGAGTTAAATTGGGACAAAGGTCAGTTAAAGTATTATAAATTTCATTAGAACTGTTAATTGGTATATCTTGAACAAGAAGGGTAAATGAAATTAAAGAATGATTGGTTAATTGTAATAACGGGGTTATGGCAGGTAAAGTAAAATGTTGTTGCTGTTGTTGTAAATTTGTAATAGAGGGTAATGAATTATGACGATGATTATGATGATGATAATGGTTATGATTATGATGGCTATTATGATGATTATGATGATTTAAATTAGAAATTTAAATTAGAAGAGAAGAAGTCGAATGTGTAATTAATTATTGCAAGAAGTTGAGGAAATGTGAATGCGAATTTTATGTTGGATAAAGGAAATTCTAAGTTAATAGTGATTATCAATATTATGATTTTTATGATTATTACGATTATTAATGTTGTTTATAAGATTGATATTATTAACATTATTATTATAATTAAAAAAATTAATATCATTAATATTATTATTTTGAGAAATAATTCAAATGTTTCTAAATTATTATTACAAATGGATAAAATTTCCAAGAATTCAAAATTAAATAAAGATATTTCTTTAATTTTCAAATATCTTAAACTTTCAGATTCTCGACTCGTTCTAAATGTTTAAATGTTTCTATTATCATTTCACTGAAAAAAATTTCATCAGTAAACATGATGAATCATCATCGTAGCTTCGTCATTTGATAATAAAATTGAATTGATTCACTATTAATACTAATACTAATACCATTATCATCATCTTCAAGAAAAATTCATTTATTTGTTGAACTCAATAATTTCATTATTTATATTTAGATTATCAAGGTTATGTGAATAATTACAATAATAAGTAATTCTTTAAGAGTCAAAAAATGAAGAAAGTGGTGGAAAGTAGGGAAAAGGATGTGATGGAAGAAGATCAATAAAAGGAAGAATGAAGGGAAGTAATAAATGGAAATATATTACAATATTCAAATTCAAATTTATCAAAATTTGATCGTGGATTAAAATCTTTTCGTAATTTAATTCGTTAATAATAAATCTCGAATAATCAAAATTCGTGGTCACCTTTTTTATTATTATTTGATTCCTCAAATATTATATCCTTTTTTCATCTTCATCAAACTATTTTTGATTTGTTTTATGATCATAGGTGCAGACTTATGCCTTCACATACTTGCGTCATAATTTCACGTCATAGTCATTATGTGACTTGCGTTCACAAGTCTGCACCTATAGTAATGATCGAAATTCCTCGATTTTTATTTGTTCTTTAAATATGATTATTATTATACTGATTATTGTTATTTATTATAGTATTAATCGAGTCAATGGTTACACCATAAATAAGGAATGGTTAATACATACCAAAGTCTATCTTTAAAAGACAAGTGCGAAGTGATGAAATATCGTCTTCTAAATATTGTAAAATTTCTTCGATCACATCAGGAGGAATGTATTATTTTTTTTAAGTTGATGTAATAATAATATTGTCCAGTGCAAAAATATAGATACACCAATATGCTAATATACAAAATTTTTTTTAATAAAATTAATATATGCACTTGAAATTTTATTTTGTTTATTTATATTTTAAGATTTATTTTTATATTATTTTTATTAAGATTTTTTTTTTTACAAAAAAAAATTTACTATACATCAATTTCTTCAATATCGGAATTTTCATCATCACTAATATCCAAAATCACATCATCACCTAAATCCCTATATTCTTCTGCCTTGCCAAGTGATTTTCTCCAAAATCCAACAATAGTTTTAGAAATAACCTTTTCATTAAATGCATACAATAATTTGTCTCTAATAGAAAGAAGATTAGGATGAGGACCTGTTCTGGTAACTTCTCCTTTTACAATTGCCTAAATTCCTTCAATGGGTTGAAGTTCACAGTGGTATAGAGGAGTATAGAATAAGTTATGATTATACCTTTCAGCTATTTGATTACATGCAAAAGGCACATTTAATTTATTTTGTTTTATTAATTCATATAGTTCTGCTTTACTGGAACCTTCTGGAATATTTATATTCTTTGACATTAACTATGAGATTAATGCATCTTTTCTTGAGTTTGATGATGGCACTTGTTCAATTCGACGTTTGTGATACCGAGCCCCATCCATGTGAATATCAGCTGATCCATATTGTTCATAAACATTGGAACAAAGCTTGTTAAATAAAAAGGTCTTCATTATGATTGGCTACAATATTATAATTGCGAATAATTTCATGAATCTCTTCCCAAGCATCTGCATTTGTTTGTTTTCTTCCTCTTGAAGAAGGTAGTTTAATTGATGGATCCCATAATAAGATAGAATTAGGTACAATTTCACCATAAATTTTATTAGTGTTACCATTTCGCATTACAGCAATAGCTCCAAATATAATAATCAAAGGTCCATGCCCTGGCGAAGAGACAATCCCATGATGTGGCACCCATGTACGATTTGAAGTGTGATGTAAATGACAATATGATTCATCCAAAAAAATTTCAGATCTGTTGCAAACATTATTTTTGCCTTGCAAATTTCCAAAATGTTTTCTTAAATAATTGTTTCGAAAAGCTACATTTGCAAGGGATTCATGTAAAATATTTCGATGCTCACCACGGCCAGACTATGCAATATACGAAGTAACTGTCATTTTGAAAGATGAAAATCTTTTTCAGTAAGTTTTTGATGTAATATAGGTATTGAAAGTGGGGAACCGGAAGTGTTTTCTGATAAAACTAAGCTATGTATAACTTCTGCAATATTAGAATTGGGTTTTTCTTTAGGCCAGCCAAGTTTTTTATGTGTTGATAAATTCTCATCATTTTTTTTATATTCAGCAACTACTCGTGCAACTGTAGCCTCTCCTACACTAAGAACTGCAGCAACTTGCTTGCGTAGTTTCATGCCTTGAAAATGGTCTGGATGTTTTCTAGCATCCAAAAAATATTGGTGAGTGCTAAAAATCATCTGTCATTCTCTGCTAGTTAATGAACCTTTCTCTTGATTTGCATTGACCATGAGAAAAAAAAATAGCCAATTAAATGTAAAAAATTAAAATTGAGAATCATACTTACCTTTTTTATAATTCAAAATTTTTGTACCATTCGATTTGCAGAATTTTTATAATTGGTGAAATTTGTGTAGTGATTTTCGTGTATCTATATTTTTGCACTGGACAATATATTATTACTATTATTTTAGTTATTTAGTATCGAGAGTTTCGAAAGTATCGAGTATTGGGTGAGTTTTTGAATATAATATGAATATGAATGATTCCTGAAGAATGGTGGATATTGAGATATTATTTTGTATGGTGTGTTTAGTGTGAGTTTAGTGTAATCAGAGAAAGTACTTTTTAAATAACGATAAAATCAAAGGAATCAAAGAAATCAAGGATTGATCTATTTATGTACTTACAAACATAACAGTCATTTTAGCGTTGATGTTGGAAAGTACAATTCATATACAGTATTACACAATTTTCTCAGTCATATCTTTTTATTCCTTTCGTTTTGATTTCTTTTCATTCTTTACTGATATCTCTCAAAAAGAAACTCGCTGATTAAATAATTTCTTATTTATTTATTAATAAAATAATTTCTTATTTATTTATTAATAAAATAATTTTTTTTATATATGTATATTTATCCTTATCCTCATTAAATCTCACGTTATGCTGCTGCTAATATATCTTCCATATTTTAATTCATTATTTAATAATTATTATGATAATTAAATACATATTGTTAAAAATGATAATAAGTCAATTTATTTAATAAGCTCATGTGGATTGAAAGAATGATGTAAGCATTGAAGATCATATTTACTTGAAAATCAGAAATTATTACTTTATTAAGGAGAGGTTCTCTTACTAGTTAGATATAGTTTAGGTCTTTGGCTATTACAATCATGTGGAACGATTGTTTAAAGTTATCTAATGGGCATGAACATATTATATATTTATTATTTAAATAAATCAAAAATAATATGGAAATTTTTAAATAATTAAATTTTCTGGAAATTTATTTAAATTAGAAAATAAATTTTGTTATTTATCCCACGTCTGTATTTGACTAATGCATGATGGGATTTATGACTTATTATAATTGATTCAGATCACAAGTTTATTGTATACATGTTATTTCCCCAACCATGCAGTAGTTTTCCCAACTATGTATGTGTTTGTTATTTCCGGCAATGACATAATTATTTTATTATTTATGGCAAATACGAATTGCAAATCACTATTAATTTTAATATCATCATTAAGATTTTGACAATTATTAATAACTTTTTCATAACCTTCTTGTAGATCTAGACATCTTATAATTGAAGTAATGGTTAAAATATTATTGATCCAGTCTCTTAAATTGTACTGTTAAGGATATGATGAAATACATAATTTACCTTGATTTTGTTTTCTCCAAATCATTGATATGGGTTGAATTTAAATGGCTACAAGGATGAGAAGGCAGATTCACTGGTAATGGGGCGAAAGGAGCTCTAATTTTATCCGAAAAAGAATTAGAAAAATTCAAATACATAAATGCGAACATACTTTTAATTTTACCTTTTTTTTATTATTTTTAAAATCTCCAGCAGTTCCACTGGGAATAATTTATGACACATATTTGTATAATTTCAGGTGTGAAAGTTTGATATGATGTTAAACTTCCAAGAGACTGATGCCAGAATATGGCATAATCCAATCTACAGTAACATTTTAATCGAGTAAGAAACTGAATAGCTTTTTGTCGCAAAGAATGATTAGTAAATATGTTGATATTCCTGTAGTTCCACAAATCTCACAAATCATTAATTCATGTGAATGTCTTCCAAGGGGATGATTAACAAACCAGACTACACATAAGTTATTTCTTTGAGATGTAATACACAAGAAAAATTCTTATATCACAAAACCAGAGGATCATTTATTTATATAATATAAAATATCAGCGACAGGTGTAAATTTTCCTGGTGGTCAGATGATATTTCATTTACATGCCCTGAATTAACAAGATTTTTAAAGCACTGCCTTATTTTTCTCATGCACTAAATATTCTAAGACCTTTGATCCTTGTATTTACTTGAGATAATTTAAGCCTTTGTGAATCTCCATCACGAAATCCTCCAAGTGAACAAAACTAGAGTATACTTGTTTAGTTATAGCTTGAGGGTTATCTTCATGCAACTTATTATGATTTAAAAATCTGATGAATTTCCTCATAAGACAATGAATCAGCTTTTTTTACTGAGTGAGAACTTATTATCCTGAACTTTTTTGATCTTGCCATCTAGCAATTTTATCAAAATTCCATAACAGGTATTGTCAAATATATTAGGCCGTGGATTCATTAATGAATTATCATACAAGTAATGAACAATTCAACAATAACAGTTAGAGATAAAAGATGGGGCACATAGTTGCTTATCTTTATGATGAAGAGACATAAAGAACTTAATTAATTCCAGTTCTAGCTATGTCAACTGCATATATCATAGTTTAAAAATCTATAGAAAAATAATATTCATTTAATGTTCTAACCCAATTATCAGTATTCTTTAATGTGTTTTTAACAGAACCATATGAAATTTTTTCTTTAATAAGATCATCAGTAACATGTTTAAAATGGTCAATAGAATTTGACTAGGTTAAATAATTATTTATTTATTATTGTTATATTAAAAGTGTATCATTATAAAATATTAAATATATAAATTAAAAGAATCTTTTTGAACAATATCATTATTAACAAATTCAGAAGCCTATAATGAAATTACAAATAAGTATTATTTATTTATTTTTTTTTGTTAAAATAAATTTTCATGCAAGCAAAAAAAAAATCCTTTTGGAAATTTAAATTCATTTTTAAAATAATTGGTAACGAAACTACAGTTGTAGGAGGTTGGAGCAGAAGTGTGGAAATTTTTAAAATAAACTTGTGATTTGAATCAATGACATGTCATAAATTTCCATCATAATGTCATATAAGACATAAACTAATAAATTCCGGTCAGCTGGGCCCTTCAAGCCCAGCTTATCTCTTATTCCCCGCTACTCGGGAAATAAGTAATATTTAATATTAAACTCCATTAATTGCTCGTTTAAAATCTCGCACTCTAATTTTTACCTCTTTTGCGTTCACCATAAATTGTAAAATATTCCACTTGGTTTTCTTAACATCATTTTTCTAGTAAAATTTTCTGCGCAAATCACCAATAATCTATTTTATAATGTATTTATTTTTAAATAAATAATCAACAGTATATTATATTAATTTATTCATTAAATTATATTAACTTTAAATAGAATAAGAAATGGCTACTCAAGAAATTGAATATAATGAGAAAATGGTGTTTGGGATAAAACATTTTATTCTCTAAACATCACCAATATTCATAAAAAATTACGGAGCAAGAATGTCGAAAAAATATGATTGAAAATGATTCATCTTTTATAGGAAATGGAAAAAATTTTTTATTTAATGAGTATATTTGATGTCTTAAACAAGAAGGGCAAATGAAATTTTTTTAGACGTAAACCGCCGGTTCATAAAATTTCCTGATGTAATTCTATAGTTTCCAACAAGAATTCAAAATTAGATAAAAATATTCTTTTAATTATTTTAATTATGATAATTTATCTGTTTATTTATTATTCTTAAAATAATTTTTATAACAATTGAATATCTCTAAAGGGAACCTATTTCAATTTTATATTTGGAACCATTGAAATTATTATGAGCAGATAATAATATCATTTAGTTTGTTATTTGTTATCAAAATTTACGCAGAATATTTTTTTATTGCACGCGCTTAATTATTACTTTATTAATTAATCTAATTAATCAATTTATATTTTTTTTTAGTTTCTTTGTATCTTTAGATAGAAACCTTTCACAAAATTATGTTCAAAAGGATCAAGATATATTTTACATACACGAATGAAACCTATTGGCGTTGTTGAAACGATATCTCATTTCGATCCACTTATCTATCGGTAAGTAAAATCTCTTTGTTATATGTATTTTCTATTGCTATTTATTATACATCTTATATAATTCCTTTTCTTTATTAAATAATATTCTCTTTCTCATTTCTCTTTATCATTATTATTTTCTTTTTGCATAGAATGTTTGATGTAATGGGCAAAGTGGATATGATCAATGTCTGATAGGCTGGTAGAAGGTAGAGATGCCGTAGTTTAAATTAATAATTTAACAATTATTTAATAGTTATTTTAAATATCTTTTTTCTCTATTTCTTTTCTATTCTTTTTTTCACTTTCTCATTACTTCTTTCTTTCTTGTCTTTTTTCTCTCACACTAAAGATACATTTAATGTTATTTGATTTAATATGTAATTCGTAATGGTTTGTAGGCACCTCAATGATCTTATTCTTAAATAAAATTGATTTTCGAGAAAAGATTAAAGTATTGCCTGTACGAAAATATTTTCCTGATTATACTGGTAAGGAAAAAATAAAATAAATAATTTTATATAACAGTAATACCCGAAATATACAAATTATGATATCATATATAATTATGCATATTTATAGGATCAACAAATGAAATGGAAATTTTAAACAAGTAATGTATATTCATTTTACTGTATCTATTAAGGCATATATTGAGTAGCTTTACAGGTAAATAATTAAAAATTAATTATTATTTTATTCATTATTTTATTAACCTTATTTTATAAATTAACTTATTATTATTCTTCTTTTGATATTAACTCAGAATCTAAAAGATTTAGTACTATAAAAAAAATATTTTTCTTAAATTAATTCATTTCCTTTCTATTTAATTACTTTTATTTGCATTTTTCTTTCTTATTTGATTTCATTTCATTTTCTTTATTATACATTTCTCATTCATTCTTTCATTTATTCTCTTCTTTTACATCTAGAATAATATAATATGATATCATTCGTGAAAATGAAAATGAAAAAAAAAATAATAATGTTTTAATCAAATAAAAATAAAGATGACAATAATGGTAAATACTGTAAATACGCTTATAATTGACACCGATAATGAATACTATTTTGTTATAAATATTTACTTGTTTAGTCCACATTGGACATTTTTGTAGTAATGATTGTTTATTTAAAATTTTTTTTTCGTTTGAATGCAAAGTCATATGACAATTATCTGGAAATTATTTTAATATTTTACTAATAACTTGTCCGCTATCAAAATATTATAATTGCTCGTTTACACTCTATCTTTTACTCCTTCTGCGCCCACAAAATTTTATATTATTGTTACGTAACTCGTTGAATTTAGTTTAATATCATTTGCCTTGCAAAAAAAAATTTTTTTTTTTTTGCGCACGTATATATTCCATTCACTAATATATGATTAAATTAAACTTAACCCACGGTAATTTTATAATATATTTTTATTTTTAATAAAGTTATAAATAATAAATCATATTAATTAATTATTTATTTGTTTAATTATATTAACTTTAAATTAAATGGAAATGGCTACTCAAAAAATTGAATGAGAAATCATTAAGTGTTCATTATAAGGCATATTATTCTTTAGACATTAGTACTCATAAAACAATTACTGAGCAATGAAAAATATATGAAAGATTTTTATGAAAATGATTCGTCTTCTTACAGAAAATGAAAAGAATTTTTTACTTAATAAATTAAGGGAATCATATGATGAATGTAGAATTGGCAATAATTCTGTAGAAAAACAACAATGCAACAGTTGTCAGAAATGGCATCAAGCAATCAAATATTCTTAAATATTTAGAAAATAATTTTTGAAATTGGACATCTGGAAATAATGAAATTGACAAATTAATTCAAAAAATGTAACACCTTCTAAAGTAATTGAATGGGATGAATATGATCAATTTGAGGATGTCGAACATCTGGCAGAAGGAGGATATGCTACCGTTTACACAGAAACTTAAGCTATGATGAATGGAATTCTAAAAGACAAACATTGAAAAGATTTGGAAGACAAAAGATTTTTTTGAAAAGATTGAATAACTCAAATAATGATAAAGTGAATTGGTTTCGAGAAGTAAGTTAAATTATTATTGTATTTATTATAATCTGTTTGATATTTCAGAAATATTAATTACATTGATAATACTTCAGAATTTCTTGTTAAATGTTACGGACTAGCCAAAGATCTAACCACCCAAGATTATATGTTAGTTTTAAATTATTATGAGAATGATTTAAAATATTTTTTAAAAGATAGTTATCAATCAATTACATTATTACAAAAATATTTACACTCTGGAAATATTTTATATGGTTCACAAGATGAATATCTGGCATATTAGTGATTTAGGATTTAGTGGACAAGTTGGAGATACTATATATGGGAATCTCCCATACTTTGCACCTGAAATTTTATGTAAAATAGATTATACAACAAAATCAGATGTGTATAGTTTAGGTATTATAATGTGGGATGTGGTTACTGGCGATACTCCCTTTGATGATCATGAATTCGATTCTGATTCTTATTTTGCTCTTGCAATAATTAATGGATATAGACCTAAAATTTACAAATATATTCCAGACTAATATGCAACTTTAATGAAACAATGTTGGGATGCTAATCCTGATAATAGACCTGATGCAAGAACAATTTGTAATAAATTGAAATCATTAATTCGGTTATTATATAATGAAATGGATTAGCAAGAACCAACTATTCAATCTAATAGTTCAGAATCAAAATTTTCACAATCAAGTTTAACGAAAATTAAAAATAGCAAACCAGTAAAGTATATACATTTAATATTTCGGCTCAACCAAGAAATGCCACGGAAGGTAATATATTTTCAAATTTTATTTTTTAATTTATTTTGTTTTATATTTATTAATTAATTTATAAATTTTTCATCATCTTTGTAGAAGAACAAGAAGGTAAAAATTGCTCAAATTATTAATTCCATCAATTTAATACTATGTTGTACATTTATATTTAGCATATGAAACCAAACAATTTGATCTTGTTTTTGTAATCCCTAGGTAATTAATTTTTTTAATACGATTAATAATAAGAAAATTGCTAAAGCTCACCAGTGGTAATTGTCATCACTGGGCAAAATTAAATTTACGTGAGCAAGGTTAGGGGTTGATCAGGGAATTATGTAATTTTGCCCGGTGGTGACAATCACCACTGGTGAGCTTTAGCAATGCCCTAATAATGAAAAGATCTACGTTAATAAAATGCGGGGAGTAATATATATGCGATAATCATGGGAAAATTACAAAAGTCATTTTATCAATTATGATAAAAAAATCAAAGGTTCTGATTGTATATATTTTTAAAGTCAAATGGTTACATTAATAAAATAAGATAAAGTTTCCTTTTTTTTAATAAACAAAACTTTCTTTTCGATTATATTTAAAATTTTATTTTGCCCTAAAATTTATTTCGTAGATCCTTTCCGTTTCTCGCGAATCGCGAATTAATATTTATTTAAAAAATACTTATTGCATCATTATAGAATTTGAGAAACTATCTCTTAATAATTCTTAAGGTAAGATAATTGATATGATTTCGTATTTCATTCTATATTTTCATAAATTTATTTATTTATTTTTTTTTCATTTATTTTATTTCAGCTTTAGTTGATCAAGAATATTGGGTTGCTGGGACTTCAAATTTGGGCTCATGACTAAATTTATTTTTTATTATATTTGTTCTGTTCTGTTCCTTTCATTATTAAAACTCTGTATTTTGTTATTTTATATTTTAAAAATTTGATAATTTGCTTATTTACAATTCCAAGTCATTAAAGTTGATACGTAGAAAGAATAAAAAAAAAATTCATGGAAATTCATTAAATTCTACATTTTATATATTTTTTATATAAATTTATTAAATGTGAAATCTTAATTTTATTTTTTTTCTTATTTCTACATATAATTTAATTATTTAATTTTAATTTAAATTCTTATAAAAATCTAATTCATATAAATCTAAGTACATACTGTATATATATATATGTATTGTACGGAGAGAAGAGAGAAATAATAATCTACATAGTATTTATATTTATTTATATCATATTTTTTTTTTTCATAATGAAGTTTTTTTTTTTTTACATTAGATAAGGGAAAATTTATAATTATTCTAAAAAAAAATTTACATAAAAAAAAAAGAGACAAATTTTAATTAAAAAAAAAAAAAAACGTCCTCTCTTATTTCTCAAAAAAAAATTAATAATCTTTATTCAAATATTTACTACACGAATATTTTTTTTAACTTTTTCTATCCCAATTTTTGAAAATCTATTTTTTCCTCTTTGAATATTTAATATATTGTTATCATTATTATAATAATTATTATTATTATTAATATAATTATTATAATAATTCCCCCCACTACAATTACTTCTATTATTAATATTATTACTATAATTATTACTATTATTATTATTATTATTATAATTATTATAATAATTATTATTATTACGTCCACTACTATTACCACCACCACCACCACTTCCCCCTCCTCCTCTATACCTTAATTCCAATATCCATTTTCGATCTTCCGAAAATTTATTTAAAATTTCTAAATATTCATCACGAATCATATTTTTATTTAACATTTCGATCATGTTCAGTTGATCACATTGACAATGTTCAAAAAATAATTTAAAATTTTTTAAATTCATAAAGAAATCGAAAGTAAATTGTTTTAATGATTTGGGAAGTGATTTCGAAAGGTTCTGAATATTTGATGTGGTGATAAATTGTTGACATAAATGTGAATTGGTGTAATGATGATTATTGTTAATGTTACGATTATTCATGGGATTATTCATGTGACAAGTGTTAATCACGTTATGAGTATTCATTGTGGTGGCGGTGGTGGTTGTGGCGGTGGTAGTGACGGGTTGAGTTAAAATCGTGAGATTAACTAAATTTTTTAATGATGATAATAAAACAAGTAAAGGAGAATTATTTTGAAAAGAGGAAGAAATCGTGGTAGAGGAATGAGATAAAAATAAAGTTAATTGAGTTAAATTTGGACAAAGGTTAGTTAAAGTATTATAAATTTCATTAGAACTGTTAATTGGTATATCTTGAACGAGAAGGGTAAATGAAGTTAAAGAGTGATTTGTTAATTGTAATAACGTGGTTATGGCAGATAAAGTAAAATGTTGTTGCTGTTGTTGTGAATTTGTAATAGAGGGTAATGAATTATGACGATGATTATGATGATTGCGATGATTATGATGATGACGATGATTATGATGATGATGATGATTTAAATGATGGGAAAGAGAAGAAGTTGAGTGAATAATTAAATTTTTTAAAGAAGTTTGAGGAATTGGTGGATGCGAATTTGATGTTGGATAAAAGAAATTATAAGTTAATAATGAATTATCGACAATATTATTATGATTATTATGAATGTTATTATAATTATTAATGTTATTTATAATATTATTATGATTATTAATATTATTATTATTAACATTATTATTATTATTTTGAGAAAATAAATCACATAATTCTAATGTTTCTAAATTATTACAAATGGATAAAATTTCCAATAAGAATTCAAAATTCGATAACGATAATTCTTTAATTTTCAAGTATCTTAAACTTTTAGACACTTGACTCGTTCTAAATGTTTCTATTATCATTTCAGCTGATGAAAAAATTTCATCCATAAACATGATGGAATCATTATCATCATCATCATCATCATCATCATCGTCATATTCATCACCACCATCATCCTCATATTCATCACCTTCATCATTTTCATTATTTCCATCATCTTCATCATTTGATAATAATGATGAATTGGTCGATTCACTATTAATACTAAGATTACTACCATTATCGTCATCTTCTTCATCATCTTCAAAGAAAAAATCATTAATTTCTAATACTCTCAATTTTTGTTGAACTTTGATAATTTCACAAAATGCTTGAGTATATTCTAATAAATTATTATTAGAAATTTTAGTTTCATCATTATAAATATTGATATTTAGATGATCAAGGTGATGTGAATAATTAGCAATCGTAATTAAATTGTTAAAAATTTTTTGAGAGTGAGAAATTGTGACGATGGAGGAAGTGGTGGAAGGTGAAGAGAAGGAAGAGGAGGAGGAGGAGGAGGAGGAGAAGGAGGAGGAAGGAAAGGAAGCGATAAATGGAAATGTATTGTAATAAATGAATTCAAATTTTGATAAATTTGATAATTTAGATAATGGAAAATTTTGATTGTATTTTGAACAAACATTATTGATAAATGTTAAATCAATCAATGATGATGAATCAAATTGTGAATTAAAATATTGATTTAAATATGAATCGAAATAAGAATTAGGATGATAAGTAATATTTAAGTCACTAAATCCTTCACTCTTATTAAATAAACTACTCATAATAATTAATAAAATTTCTTCTCTTTTTTCGAACATTAATGAATGACATTCATCATCATCATCATCAACTTCATAGTCTATATTCATCATATCTACATCATCACCATTCATATCAAAATTATTTATATCTTCAATATCAATCCTTCTTCTTTTATTACTACGACTATCTCTAATATTATTTTTCTTATATTTCTGATTATCTCTAATGTAACGATTCTCTCTAATGTTACGATTCTCTCTAATATTATTACTACTTCTAATATTAATATTATTATTATTATTATTACGATTATCTCTTCTAATAATATTATTGTTATAATTATAATTATTATTTTTATTAATTACGATATCTTCGATCCATTTAATAACCGACCATTGAATCTTTTCGTAATTTAATTCTTTAATAAATCTCGGATAATCAAATTTCGTGGTCACCTTTTCTATTATCGTTTCAATTCCCACCAAATCTTGTAATCTTCTTTTTTCATCTTCATCAAGACTATTAATGATTTGTGTTATGATCGAAATTCCTCGATTTTTATTTATTCTTTGAACATGATTATCATTGTAATTATTATTATTATTATTATTATATTGATTATTGTTATTTATTATGGTATTAATTATTGTATCTTTATTTATCGAGTTAAATGGATTAAACCATAAATAAGGAATGGTTAATACACACCAAAGTCTATCTATTAAAAGGCAAGTATGAAGTGCCGAGATATCGTTCTCTAAATATTGTAAGATTTCTTCGATCACATCAGGAGGAATATATAATTTTCTTTTAATTGATGAAACCATTATTATTATTATTATTATAAAATTATTATTATTATTATAAAATTATTACTATTATAAAATTATTTATTATTATTATTATTATATTATTATTATTATATTAATTATTATTATTATATTTATTATTATTATTTATTTTTACTATTATTATTATTAGTATCGAAAACTTTGAGAGTTTCGAAAGTATTGGTTGAGTGAGTGTCGTTGAGTCTTCGGGTATATGAATAATTCTTGAAGAATGATGGATATTGAGATATGATTTTGTGCTGGTATGTATTGTGTATTGTGTGTATAGTATGTGTTTGGTGTGTATGAAGGGTTGTGATAAGGGAAAATGTTTTTTAAATAACGATAAAAAATCAAAGAAATCAAAGAAATCAAGGATTGATCTATTTATATACTTCGAACGACGGCAGCGACGACGGACGAAAAAAAAAAATAAAAAAAAAATAAAATAAGAAAAGGAACAGCAACAACAAAAAGAAGAAGTAGTGGTAGTAGTAGTAGAAGAAGAAAAATAAAATAAATAATAATAAAAAAAAATTTTTTTATTAACTAGGAAACCATTTTTATATATATATACACAAATAAAAAACCCCTATGAAAATTTACAAAAACAATAAAACATTAAAGTATAAAACATTTTCTCGTAACCTATTAATTATCATTAATTACCATTAATTACCGTAACGATCAATAATGTACTAACTGTAAATATCCATTAAAAAAAATATTCATTAAACAATTCCTTTAATGTATTATTTAATCTATTCTTTATGTATTATTTAAATGTATTCTTTTATAATTATAATAATAATATAAAATCAGTTTTAATTCAGTAAGTAATTCAAAGTAACGATTACAACATTATCAGTTATTTCCGTGCACCTGTAATATATTATAAAGATAAAGTTCAGTGACACGAAATTAATTAATAACAAATCTTTTGGCTTGGCTTTAACCTATAAATCCATTAACTTTAATAAATAACTGACATAAAAATATAATAAATAAATCCAATTTTAAATAATGTGTGATTGATTTATATAAATAAATATAAATAAAAATGTAAAATAAGTTAACTAGAAATAGCAAATAGCAAATATAAATAGACAAGTGGTAGTATATCAAGTATATCAAGTATATCGTAGTTTATCAAGTATAGAAAAGTGGAGTAAATAAATAAATAAATAAATAAAATTAACTTTACAAACTTTGACACTAAATTACACTAACAACTTATTTATATAATACTTGTTTATACGGCACATATAACGTTATAATTAGTTATATATATGGATATCGTGAAATTCGCATGTATAAACAATTTAGCATTTACGGAATATACGAAACATAAAAATATTCGATATATATATATGGGTATATGGGCAATAATTTTCGAATATATTTGGTATATGCGATATATGCGGTCAGCATATGCGGTTTAATATCAAGAACAGAACAAAAAAAAAAAAGAAATTAAGAAATTGAACAAATGAGATGAAGAAAAATAAAATAAAAGGAAAAAAAGTAAAAAGTAAAAATAAGGAGAAAAAGAAATGACGAAAAAAAAAAATTAGGAAAAAAGGAAGAAAAAAAAAAAAAAAAAGAGATGAAAAGATGTTGAAGATGAAGATGAAGATGATGAAAATGCACAACCCAAAATATAAATAATAATTAAAAATAATAAATCTCATTTATCTACCAAATGTATATATATATAAATGATTCTCAAATGTAATAAAATGACCCAATTGACATTTTATGAACGAAAGAAAAGATTGGTTATCAAATCGAATTTATTTATTTATTTAAATTGAATTTTATTTTATTTATTTGTTTATTGATACATAATTATTATTACTTTATATATATAATAGTAATAGTAATAGATTATGTAAAGTATAATGTATAATGTATAAATTAATTACCGTAAATTGAATATTTACAGAATACAAGTAAACAAACATTGTATTGATTGTGGTCAATTCAAATTCTCTCTTTTTCGACATTTATTTAAATATAAATAAATTATATATATATATGTACGTAAAGTAAAGTACAAATACGTGCAAAAGAAGTATTGTCTTCTTTTAAAAAGTGAGGAAACAATATAAATATATTTCAGAAAGATATATAATTGATATCGAAATATTCATTCCCTCATTCATTCGCTTAATTAAATCAATTCGATTTTTTTTTTAAAAAAAAATAAAATAAAATAAAATAAAATTAAATAAAATTAAATAAAATAAAAATAAAATTTTAATAAATTCCAAATAATAAACATTGATAATAATTAATAATAAATAACCGAAAAAATTTACCAGGGAATCGTTTAAACAAGTGAATGATCGAATATATATTCTGTACTTGCATATGTTTATAGTACCAAATAATTTTAATTTTTAAATGATATAATACTTATTCATATCATATTATTTTATGATAATTATGAATGAATCGAGAAAAGAAGAAAAGGATGATTTTTAAATAATCCAATTAACGAAAAAAAAATTACATGTTCAATAAAAGAGAAAAAAAATATTATTATCAGTCATATTAAAAAAAAATCTAATTGAATGTGCTGTAATATTATTTGCTATGTATAAATAGTATATATTACAATAATAAAAGAATAAAAAGCTTTACATTTGTTACCAAAAATGGTTAATATTGAGATTAGTCAAAGTCTCACTCCTGATAAAAAAAAAAAAAAAGTATAATATCAGATATACTATATGAATTTATAAACATTTCTAATGACACAAATATTACAAAAAGTTATAAATTTATAAATTTTTCATCATTTTTCATTGAGATAAACGATTGATTTTTTTTCACATAAAAAAAAATTAAATAAAATAAAATGATCGGATTTACTATTGATAAAAATAACGAAAATAAAACTGGTTTCTTATCATTTATTTTCTATACATTCAATATTACTTTTTATATTTTCAATATTTTTAGTTCACAAAATTTTTACACTAGCCAATAATCATCAATCCTTTTCATTTCCACTATCAGCTACTTCATCATCATCTCATCAACAATTCCAACAATTTCGATCATTTCCACCACCGCATTCATTACATTCACCAAACTTAATAATACCACCAATACATTATCATCAACATCACCATCATTATCATCAACGATTGAATAATACAAAAACCGCCATTCATCAATCTTCTTCTTCTTCTTCAACAACATCACCAATAACACCAATAACATCATCATCATCACCATCACCACCATTCTCTTCATTCATCACTTCGACAGCAACAAAAAAAACTTCGCCAATTTCAATAACAAAAGTTCATTCACAATTCATTCGTATTGATAATTATAAAATAACATTCTTACCTACGAATAATATTTTATTTCCTAAAAATAATTCAAGACTTGAATTATGTTTAAGACTTACTGAAAATGGATTATCTATTAATATGAATAATTTAATGCAAGATGAAGTATTCATTCCTATTGATCAAGTGATTGGATTTAAATTAAAAAATAGTAATAACAATAATAATAGAGATATTTACATTACGCTAAAAGATAATTTTAAAAAAGTTTTTCTTCATTATCCAAATGGATTTTTTAATAATTCGATTAGATTTAATAATGATCCAACTTTTGGTAAATTAAATAATGCCAAAGTAATAGTCGCCAAACCTGGAAATTGGGTAAATCAAAATACTTTAATAATGTTTGAAGAAGGAATAAAACTATTATTATTTGGTAGAAAATTAGGTGAACCTTTAATCCGTAGTAATAATAACGACAACAACAACACCAACAATAATATTAATAATATTAATATTAATAATAGTAATAATACATGTATTAAGGTATTCTTTATTCATAGTTCATGCATTATTCGGGTTATTCATTTTTTCATTATTTATATATATTATTATTTAATAGAATCCAATTATCTTAACGTACGTTTACTCCACATATCAAAATTCCATCAAGATCCACGAAGACACTTCATTAAATGAATTAAAATTATTAATAAAAAAAGATTACGAATTTAATAACATAAAAAATAATAACAACAACATTAATTATAATAGCAACAACGACAACAACAACAATAATAATAATAATAATAATAATAATAATTATAGTAATAATAATTATAATAATAATTTTTATGATCAATCATTTATTTACATTAATAATGTTCATGATAAAATTACAATAATTGAAGAAGAAGATTGGAAAGTTGCGAAATGGGAAAGAAAACGAGGAGGAAATAAAAAGCTGGATATGATTATAAGTTTCGATAATATTGGTAATATGGATGGATAATATGGGTGATATGATCGTAAATTCTCATTCAGGTAAAAATAATAATAATAATGAATAAATAATTGGATAATTGTATCAATATTATTATCAGTTCTGTTCTAGTAGAATAATATAATAGAAAAGAATAATTCTAAAAAAGATTTGCTACAAATATAATTTTCGATTTGATTTAGATCATTCTATTATTTTTGATTATATAGAATAATAAAAATAATTCATAATCCTTTCCTTTACGATAAAGTAAAACACCCGTGGTTTTATTTCAAAAAGATAATTTGATTTAGCAGAAGAAAAATCCATAAATCAAAAGAAAATGACAAATGAACAAATGATTCATAGATATAATATCTCACTTTCAAGCACCAACAATAACTCATCAATAGTAAAGACTTCACTTTTAAGATGATGCCAATTTTAATAGACACTTAACATACATACATTCACCAACCAACCAATTTTGTTTAGCAAAAATAGATTTTGATTACTTACGTATTATCTTGCCGCCACAATTATAATTTGCAATAATACCTTAATTATTATGAAAATGGGTAATAAGTAAGTTTGACTTAACTTGCTTGTTGCTTGATGAAATTTTTTAAAAATAATGTTTCTATCGGCCATTCTATTTTTTGACAATAAAAATTTTCAAATTTAACATCATCGAATTTTTTTTTTTTAAAAAAAATAAATTATTATTCAAACGATTTCTCATATTTATTGATATTATAAATAGATACTAAGGAACATTCGAATTTTATTTAATTTATTTCGTAGATTGAACTTTTTAATTGTATATCGATGTACATACGTGAGTTGACATATAATAAAATGAATGTAAAAATAATTTTAATTTAATATAAATCAATTGTTTAAATAATAAAATAAATAATACATAAAAAAATATGAATTATAGAATAAAAAAAAATAAACAATTTAGTCATGAGACTGCAATTCCAGATTCTTTATCGGCTAAAATCGAAATAAAATAAAAATAAAAAAAATAAATAACTTTATGAATATAGAAAGGTATAAAAATAAAATCATTTAGCTGCTCCATTTCTATAATTACGCAATAAATTAAGTATTTTTAAAAATAAATATTCAATTATATTGTATTAAAAAAAAGCCAATCAAATATTACCTTCAGAAATCTCAAAATCAAATTGTTTAGTTTCGTATGCTAAATAATAAAATGTACAAAATTACATTAATCTATATTAAAATGGAAATTTTTATTGGAATTAATAATTTGAACGATTTTTACCTTGTTCTTCTATAAAGATGATGAAAAGATGAAAAATTAATATAAAATAAAATATAAAATAAATAAATAAAAAAATAAAATAAACCTTCTGTGGCATTTTTAGGTTGTGCTGAAATGTTAAATGTATACTCTTTACTGGTTTGCATTTTTTGGGCACTTTTATCTTTTGTTAAACTTGATTGGGAAAAATTCGATTTTGAACTGTTAGATTGAATAGATGGCTCATCCATCTCATTATACAATAACTTTATTAATGATCTCAATTTATTATAAATTGTTAATGCATCAGGTCTATTATCAGGATTAGCGTCCCAACATTGTTTCATTAAAGTTGCATATTCGTCTGGAATATATTTGTAAATTTTAGGACTATATCCATTAATTATTGCAAGAGCAAAATAAGAATCAGAATTAAATTCATGATCACCAAAGAGAGTTTCACCAGTAATCACTTCTCACATTATAATACCTAAACTATGCACATCTGATTTTTTTGTATAATCTTTTCTACATAAAATTTCAGGTTCAATGTATGGGAGATTCCCATAAATACTATCTAATTGTTTGTCAACTAGCCCACTAAATCCTAAATCACTAATTTTCCGGATAAAATCTTTTGCACTATATAAAATATTCCCTGAGTGCAAATCTCTGTGTTTTGTTCATGAATTTCATCTAAGCTATTTGCTATACGGTCAATAATATCATATTTTTGTAATAATGTGAGTGATTGATAATTATCTTTTAAAAAATTTCTTAAATCATTTTGATAATAATTTAAAACTAACATATAATCATGGGTGGTTGGGTCTTTAGTTATTCCGTAACATGTAACAAGAAATGCTGGAGTATTATCAAGTGTGAAACTTAATGTCACCTGATAATTTTTTGTAATTATGTAATTAATATTTCTGAAATATCAAACAGAATATAATAAATATAATTTAACTTACTTCTTGAAACCAATTCACATTATTATTATTTGAGTTATTCAATATTTTAAAACAATCTTTTGTCTTCCAAATCTTTCCAATGTTTGTCTTTTAGAATTCCATTATCATAGCTTCCATCTTTCCAAGTTGCTGTGTAAACGGTAGCACATCCTCCTTCTGCCAGATGATCACATCCTCAAATTGATCATATTCAATCCATTCAATTACAAAATCGGATGCTAGAGTTTTTTTGCTGACATTCTTGAATTAATTTGTCAATTTCTTTATTTCCAGATGTCCAATTTCCAAAATTATTTTCTAAATATTTACGAAGACAAAATTCACAGTATTGGGTTGCTTGATGCTAATTCTGACAATTGCTGCATTGTTGTTTTTCTATAGAATTATTACCAATTCTAATTACATCACATTTCATCTGTAATTCATTTAATAAAAATTTCTTTTCATTTTCTGTAAGAGATGAATCATTTTCAAACATATTATTTAGATATTCTTCTTCCTCAGTAATTGTTTTATGGATATTGATGTCTAGAAAACGAAATAGTTATTTTTTTGATGCATCTATAAATAAACAATTATAAACATAAAAAAATGACCATTTTTGTCACACGTATTTGATGTATCAAAAAAATAACCATAGGGTGTCTCAAAAACGATACTTTGGCGATTTTAATTGGTTTATTATTCATCTGATTGTAAATCATATGATTCTAATTGGCCAATCCTAGATTTTGAATAGTACAGTGTACGACCACAACCCTGATTATAAACTGAACGTTGCTTTCAAATAAATATAAACTAAACTTAAAGCCATGACTGAACATTTTAGGTCATATCTATTATAGGCAGGTCATAAAAGCTCAATTTACTATAGGGCATAATAGGTCACATGTATCAGATAGCTTTAAGGATAAGGGCTCTCTTTTAGAAAATTGGAACACCTTATATAAAGAAGTTTTGCCATATTACCTTGATTGAATATACAAGTTGTTAAATTAGAATTTGATAGGTTCCTATAACTAATAGGACTGCAGGTGATGGAAGAAGTAGTAAGTATAAAATTGTAGTCATGGGAGCTTCCTGTTGAAGGAGGAAATGTCTGAGGTGATACAAAAAAATAAAAGTCATGGGAATGAATTATTTTTGTGTATCTCTATTATCCAGAATAACAGATTATTTTATCCTGGTACAAAATTATTTTTATAGATAACAGAGGATGAAGATAAACAAAAAGAAAACTATAAAATAGCTGTGGCTGGAAAGAAAGAAAAATAGATTCCTCTTCTCATGAAAACTTTTAAATTATATAATTTTCTTACCTTAATAATGAATTTCTTAATAATTTATCATAACAAATAATTTTGTAACAATTTGAATATTTCATAATTATATTTTTTTGTATAATAAATAATTTCTTAATAATTTTAGTAATAACAAATACAAATAGTTTTGAAATAACCTTAATAATAATAAATAATTTTTGTAATAGTTTTTAATTTTAGTAATAATTTTGTGTATTGGAACAAAAGGGATAAGAAAAGCTAATGCAGTAGTATATCTCTATTGACCTATTCTTTTAATAAATTTTAATAAATTTTTAATAAACTGTTTTACTCTACTTGATAAGTTGTTTCAGAAAGTCTGTTAAATTTCAAAAGTATATAAAGCAGTTAGTAAAGATATTTTTACTCCACTTGCTTACCATATCTTTGGATATTATATATAATTGCATTGTTTGTGAGTGTTAGTAAGCAAGTTTAGATTGACTAATTGTCTGTCTTGCTGTGTTTTAAGATATTGTGCACAAGAGAAAGTGTGTTAGTAATATATTGAATTATCATGTGATTGACCTAAATTTATTGAGACTGATTGGTTTAATTTTTCACATTGTTCTGTACAGACTGTGACAATATGAGGATGATAACTTGTGTGGCCATCTGAAAGATAACATATGAGGATGAAGGATGATGCACAAGGATGAAAGATAGAGTACAAAGGATGATGGGTAAAATTTGAGTGAAAATGAAAAAGCATAAGAGAACTGGTTATTAGAAACAAGAAACAGTAGTCTTAGTAGTTTCTTAGACTTCAGTTAATTAATAATTACAAATATTAATATTACTAGATAGAAAGGTAAACTTCCTTTAGGGATTGTAAAATAGACATGTTGTTACAGAATGAAATTATCATGAAAAGTATAGTATACAACACTAGAAACACTAGCAGATAATTAATAATAACTTTAGAAAATAATAGTATTTAAAATTTAATTAGTAAATATTAACTCGTGTAACAAATAGTAACACTTTAATAATTTTTCAACTAACATTTATAGTCTGTAACACACATTAATTTGTCGTGGAATAGTAGTACAAGATCACGTATTCACATAATATTTAGTTATACAAACATAACTGCAATTTGTAACATTAATTATTATCACTTAACATTATTTAACAATAATTATTAACATATAGTATTAATTAGTATTAGATATATTTAGTAAATAATATAAAGGAATAGTAACCAATAATAGTAGTGTACAGTAAGGCACAGTAGGCACAGTAATGAAGATCATTAAATTTAGATATAAAAAGGGACTGAAATTATTTTGCCCCTCTTTAGTTTACAATTTTATAATTTTGAATTTTGATAATTTGTAACTTATTTGAAATTGATAATTTAATTTTATAATTGTAACTCCAAGATAAATACTTGTAAAAATTACCCTATAATTGAATTAATAAAATAATAAATATTAGAAATATTAAATAAAAGTCATATTAAATAATAAAATATGTAGTTAACAAAAGAATAATGGATATTATGGGATTAAATACTTGGTTGTATAATTGCATAATATTATTATTCTTGAGTTAATGAAATTAATTATAAATTATTATTATAAACTCTGGATTTGGAATAATACTTAACCTGGATAATTGGAAATAATATTTAAAGTTGATGAAATTAAAAGATGATTAATGAATGGATGTTAACACTAAAGATGATGACAAACTTGGAAAGATATTGGAATAAATTAAATGAAAGGTCTGATTCCCTTTCTAAAATAATTGAATCAGTGGTGCCTTCTAAAACAACTGAACAACAGTCTTACCTTTGGGAAGGGACTATAAACTCCTTAAAAGAACTGTTAAGTCACACTACTGGTTTGGCCTCAGTAGAACCAGGAACCACTGGTGACAACATAACCCATAATATTTCTGTTGTTAAATGATACTTTCCTTTTAAAATTTGTACCTTTTATATATTAATAAACTTATCTTTTGTGTCATGATATTGCAAAATATTGTTAAATATTATTTGATACTGTGTTAACACTTTTACTTCACCTTATTCACTGTGCCTTCAGATTAAAAATAAAGAATTAAAGAGAATTATATTATATTTTATTATCTGTTTTGAGATAGACAAGTTTAGATCGATGGATTGCTCAACCTACTGGCAAATGGAGCATATTAAAAATAAGTTTGTGTGAGACAAACTTTGAGACTGATAGGCAAAAGTGTTCGTAATACTCTGCACATTTGTGACACTATGATTACTTCTTTTTTGTTTGAAATTTTTATTCAAAGATTCGGAAATTTAAATACAGTACATAATTATTGCCTAAAAGTTTGTACAACCAACACATTAATGACAAATAAAATCATATGATATATTATATAAATATGATAATAATATAAAATATATTACTTAATTTCTTGTATAAATCCTTTGATGATTTTTTTAATTCTAAAATTCGCATTGATATTTTTTCAATTTCTATGGTACATTCAACATGATTAATTTCGACTGAAATTTTTGTTTTTAGTTATTTTTGTGCAATTAGTATTTTGGTGTTACCACATTCGCATCGGCGTTTTACAATTTCCTTAATTTTCTAAATAAATAAATTTGTGTAATATACCGCCAATTTTTCATTCCGAAAAATGTCTAGCAAAAAAGATTTGTTTAATAGTGCCTTAGAAGGTGGATATATTAAAGAATTTGATTATAACACATTTGAAAATATTACAGAAATCGCAAGAGGAGGATTTGGTACAGTTTATCGTGCTAATTTAAAAAATTTAGAAAAACAAATTGCATTAAAAAGTTTGCATGGAAATATTGATTTTGTTTATGAAAGATTCTTGAAAGAGGTAAAAAATAAGTACTCTGTTTTCATTAATATATATATATATTTTCGAGATGAGATTAAAATTTAAATAAAATTTTTTGGAATCGCAGTTAAAAAATATCCTGGCTCTACATTACCATGAAAATATTATTAACTTTCATGGAATCAGTATAGGTATTATTTATGTGTTTATTTATTAAATTTATATTAAATTAAATAAATATTATCATCAATTAAATTAATATTATTTAATAAAAAAATATTATTTAGATCCTTCAACAGATACGCACT
>CAJVPK010000401.1:0-34642 GCA_910592015.1 Diversispora eburnea | reverse complement strand
GTTGGATTGCTTGTCTTCGTAATTGTTGTATGTATAGTTGCTGTTGTTGATATTGATGGTGTTGTAGTTGTTGTTGAGTATTTTGAATTTGTGGTTGTGGTTGTTGTCGTTGTTGATTATGAGGGAAAGCCATTGTAGAAAATTGAAAATTTTTATTTTTGAATATAATAAGTGTAATAAGAGTTTCGATGTGTATTAATAATGAAGTTATGAAAGTTATTTTTCACTTGTGTTTGAATTTTTTTTTTTTTTTCGCTTCTCCTTTTTTTGCTTTTAACTAAAATCTTTTGGTCCAAAAAATATTTTTGGGTATAGTTTTTGAATAATAATAATAATGTCCGTTTGTTTACCATATTTGATATTACCGATCTATAAAAAATATTTTTTGGGGGATTTTTTTATCGATAGAATAATAAAATTATTTTGGGGGGATTTTATTTTTTTAAAAAATAAGAATAATTGATATTACAAGTCTTAAAAATATTTTTTGGGGGATTATTTTTCAATAATAAGAATAAAAGTGTTTACCATATTTGATATTACTGGACCGGTCTGGAAAATCTTTTTTGGGAGATTTTTTTTAATAATAAGAATATGCAATCTATCTGAGTAATAATGTCTCTCATGCAGAGTATTGTGACAAAAAATGAAGTCTATTAAATTTTTTTTTCATGCGAAAATTTTTATTATATTTTTCTAATCTAATTAAAATAATAAATAATAATAACAAATAAATAATATAAATAGTAATATAAATGATGATAAAATCAATGCAAAAAATAATAATAATATTACATCAGAAGACATACATAAAATATGATCGGATATATTATGTATGTATATCTTTATTTAAAAATTATAATTTATTACGTAAAATTTATATATATATATTTTTCTGAAAAGATTGAGTTCGATACTGAACTGATTGAGTGGTGATCAATTGTATATATATATTATATTGAGTAATTAAGTGAATTATAATAAAATTTGTATTATATTAAAGTGATATGATAATTGATTAAGAAAAGTTTAATAAATTTTCGAATTATTTAATAATATTTAATTAATTCTTATATATTTATTTTAGTGTGCTATATAAAATAGCTTAAAGTATCTATAATCTCATTCAAATACCCGCATTAGTAAATTAATCATCGGGTAATCCCTTCATTAGTACCCATGACAAATTTCATGATAATTGTTAACTTTTTTTTTTTGATAATCTTTCCTTTAATATATTTAGAAACTTTCTTTATGTTTGTATTAATTAAACTATCAAATCTGATGTAATGATTAATAGTTATTAATATTATTATATCGGATATGATAGATAAATTATTAATATAATTCAAATAAATAATTTAGATATTGTATTATGCATCTTATCAAAAAAAAAATCAGTTGACAATTATCATGAGTTTTTCTGCGCTATTCATGATAATTATTAACTGGTTTCTTTTTTTGATCAGATGCATAATAAAATAAACAAAAAATTTTTCAATAATAATAAGCATTCTTTTTTTAGATGTATCCCTTGATCTGATGTAATTATTTTGGATGACAAATTGAATATAAATAAATTTTATAATTTAATACTAAGAATTACATCAGTTCCGATGAAAAAAAAATATATGCCATTCCCCTGAAAATAAACTATGGCTGACATTTTTTCAATTGTTAGACCAGAACAAGACTTTTTTATTGGATAATAAAAGTAATTGAAAAAAGTATATGATTTATTTTTTTTTATTTAATTGCTTTTTCTAAAAAAAAATTTGTGGATTATATTCTACTCATTATTATTTCATCTCTCATCTGTTCAAAAATAATCGAGTTTCAGAAATTAAAAATAATAATAAAAAATGAACAAAAGAACATTTTCTCAAACAAATAATAATACAAATAATGATAACAAAAATTTTACTCCTTTGAGGAGATCAAAAAGAGGTGAAGACTAATTGTCTTTATTATTATAGTATGCATATTATTCACTCATCTATCTATATAAAATATCAATATTTATTTCTTCTTATAAAGATGCGGTTCCTCCAAGACGATATTTGTCCCCATCACCACCACCAACTAAGAAAAGAGGTCGCCCATTAAAGAGAGGGCCTGGTCGGCCTCGTAAGAATGTGGATAATGCGATGCCAAAAGGTAAATTATATAATCAATTTTTTGTTTTAAATTAAAAAAAGAGTTATTAAATAAATACTGTATCTATGAATATTTAACGAAGGTGAGAGACGAAAGACAGAAAGGCCATCAAAAAGAACTAGGCTTGAAGAAGGAAGAGACGCTGTTGTATATAATAATAATAATCATAATAATAATAATCATAATAATAATAATAATCATAATATTAATAATAATAATCATAATAATAATAATAATAATCATAATAATAACTATAATACTCGTGATAATGACAATAATAATCTTAATAATAATAATCACAATGACGATGAAAATGATGGTGAAAAAAGTGAAAATAATAATAATAACGATGATGAAGAGGTTATGGATACATCCGATGATGATTATGATAGCAATTTGAATGTTCTCTTTCATCCAAATAGTCTCGTGATGCTGGCGAATGTGTCTTTTCATGCTCAGCAACAAATGGATGTAAGTATAATCAATAATTTTATTATAATTTAATAAATTAAATATGAATATAATGAATTAAATATGGAAATCCATTTTTATTCATAGGACGATAGAAACGAAGAAGGTGAAGAAGAAGAAGAAGAAGAAGAAGAAGAAGATAATGGAGGGATGGGGTTTTTGAATAATGAAAATAATTTGGTGATGTTGGCGAATGTAGCTTTATATGTTCGTTAATAATTTTATAATAATGAATATGAATTATATTTTCAAATAAAATACATGCATTTTATAACTCTACAAAATAATGAATCGAAATTACAAATCATCCTTTAAAACATAACATGGTAGCTGTTCTTATAAATTGTCACCTTTGGTCATTATAAGAATTTCTTGATTCTGAGTGTTCTTTCGAATTGTAGACAACTATACTATATCTTCATCTTAAACACTCTTTTTTAATCAATTTTTGATCATCTCCTCATTCATTGGTAATTTAATGGATGAAGCAAGCAAGCAGGTTATTTTCCAATCGAATACGCTAAAAAGAAAATGAAATTAAATTTATGAGCTAAGATTCAGATTAATAAAGTAAAAAATTCGAATTATTGGAATCAAAAAAAAAAAATTAAAAATAAGAATTTCGAGTCAATATTATGATTATTCAAATTTTTATTAAAATATTATATATATTTATTTATTATTTACCATCAGCTATTAGTGTGTCTTGAAAAGTTTAATTTAAAAGCATAATATAATAAAACAATTTATGCTTTCAGTATATTTTATTGACAATAAAAAATTACTTAATTAGTTCAATGTTTTTTAATCGCTTTGAAACCAATCTATAATCTAATCTAATGCAATATTTTAAAGATTTTAACATTAAATTTTTAATTTTTTTGGGAAATTTTTTGTACAATTATCTAATATTCTTTTCAAATAAATTAGGCATAATAAACAAGCCTCAATTATTTATTATTCAAGTAAAAAAAAATAATTATTATATTTATTTGTTTTTTCTGAGTAAATAGTTTTAGAATTAAGGATTTGAGTTTAGTAGTATCCAGTCCCAAATTCCTTTTAAATTATCATTCATTTCTATTTTTTAAGTAGCCATTTCCTATTTTCGTGTAAAGTTAACATAATTTTTTTCGTTTCCAATGACATAAATTTTGATTTTTATAGATATTTGTTTACTATCTAATAAATCTTTTTTAAGGGATCTTTTAATTTTTTCTCTTAAATTCAACTACCTAAGTAATAAAAATATGTTTCACGTCACGTAAATATCTCAAAACTATCTGATATTAATTATAAAAAAAAATGCCGAAAAATTCTGATGTAATATTACGTATATCATTATTAATTATTACAATGTTCTAGAATAATTGTGGATCAGCATTTTTTTGAAATAATAAGTGAAAATAGAAAATAATCTTATATAATATTTAAATTTTTTTCAATAATAAAATGTTTAAACATTTAATGTTTTTTTTGTTTCGTAATTTTTCTATAAATAAGTTTAAAATTTCATTCCACAGGTCTACTTCGAATAAATAAAATTGTACCCAACACTTTTATTCTATAATTTCGCTCAAACAAAAAAATTCTTTAGTCAAAATTGCTCTTTGAAAATTGATCCCAAATATAACAGCAGCCCTCACAATAAGGGACGAGGAATGCCTAGAAAAATCTCAATATATCAACAAAGTGAAATAAATTAATGTAATAAAAAAAGTAAATTGTAAATAATATACAAAACTTATATTTTATTTTTTATTTATTTTAAAAAGAAATATAATCCGAATTTAAATTTAGTTATGTATTAATTTTATTTTTTTTTTTTTTTTACAAAAAGAACATAATAAACCAATAAATAAAATAATAAATTTAACTACTTCTACTACTAATTTTGGTTATAAAGAGTATAAAGTCAAATAAGTACAAAAAGATTACGAATTAAATAGATGAATTGATTCATAATGTCGACATTACAAATGACATAATAAAAACTCAATAATTGTTTATTAATCCTGAAACTCAATAAAATTATAAATTATACTAATTATTTTTACTAATGCTTACTTTTATTTTATATTTTTTCTTTGTAATTAAAATATTAATAATTAAAACAGAAATATAAATATCAATAAAAAGAAATATCAATGATAAAATAAATTTAAATAGTAATAGTATAATAACATGTTAAGAAATGATAAAAAATTATATTAGATATTATATAGTCAATAACATAGATATAAATTAATTGAATCTTGAGCTTTCATCTTTGTCTACAAATAGTTTAAAAATAAGTTTCTGTTTTTTTTTGGTAGTTCAGCAGATAGAAAATTTCATATATATTACTTTATGTACTTATTTATTTGTAATTCGATTATATTGATTATATTTTCAATAAAATATTATTTTTTGCATAAATCAATTGTTTATCATTTCAAATGTTAAAGATAGATTTTCTGATTTCTTTCATTCACTTTTATTATAAATAAGACTATCTCCGGGAAGTAAATTTTTGAGAGGTTAATGAATTTTAAATATACTTGTGTAGCATTAAAAAATTAACTGTTTTTATAAATTAATTTTTGAATTTATTTATTATAATTGATTGCTTTCTTTTTAATTTTTATTTCATATTTATTATATTTATCATCTACTAGTCAATTAAATTACTCAAAACCAATTTTGGCATCAGATTTATAAAACTTGAACAAGAAATAACGATGAATACTGATAATGAAATTGTAAAAGTAATAAACAAATGTTTCACGTGCTAAAGTTTATAAATATACTTTCATTTGAATATTATTAGCCCAATCATAATTAGATTATGTAATAGTATAGACATTTTTGATGTTTAACTTTCAAGAATTGGCACGGAATGTCCTAGAATTTTGGTCTGTCTGATGTAATTAAAATAATAATACCTATATACTAGGAAATGGGAACCATTGTGAGTCCAAAGTAATTGATTCAATTAATAAGCTGTTCATTAAGACTTGTTAAATTATTAAATTATTTGATAATAGTAATCTTAGAATATCAGATAGAAAAATAAATATATAAAAAATTTTCACATGACAAAAAAGTCACGCGAGATCAGTTTGTAGCAATTTTTATAGGGAACTTAGTGACAAGAAAAACATGTGGGCTCAATTTTTACTATGGTTAGTTGTTTACACTTCGGACAATTACGTTTTGCGTTGGAATCAAATGATTGGTCCTAACCTTGGTCCGAAATAAAAATCGATATCCAGACGGTGTAATACGGGAAGGAGTAGCTTTCCTCTATTATTATGATAGAATTTAGAATCTCGCAACTTAAAAACTATTGAATTATAGTAGTTTCGCTTGGTTTAATAATAGAAAGCTTTCATTTTGATGCTAAAACGGAAAATAAAACTATATTATATCCAATTAGAAATGTTTATAGAAAATTTTTGGAACAGAAACAACCTTTTAGGACTAGCAATATTACCATATTCCTTAGGATTTAGGTTGTTTTCATCAATACATATAGTCGAGAATTTGAAGAGCCCTTAAAATTTATGTAAGAGCAAATATAAGCTATATTTTTGAATTTTTGTTGTTTCTGTTTGAATGAACATTTTATTATGGAAAATTTTTTAGCCTGTACAATTTAAGGTTGTCACCCACGCAAAAATACAAACTTACAGTATAAAAAGTATAAAATGAGTGCAAGTTCAAAGCGAAGAAAAACCAGAGATAAAATGGGCCTAGATTGCTTCTAGGTTTGAGTAAGTTTTGGAGAGAATGAAAAATAAAAATAAATAGAATGACAAATTTATTTAATTTTCGTCACGTCCAGCTACACTAATATTACTACCTCTTGATGTTCGTTTATAAATAAATAAATTAATGAATAATAATTGAACTGAAAATAATATGCATTCACCTAATATAATAATATTACTAATTAATTAAATCTATTAGCATTCTTTTTATTATTATCTTTATTATTAACGATTAAGCATTATTTTGGCAAGTTTTTGCTTTAGCATATAAATTTACATTTTTTTTTCACATTGTTATGACAAAGTGACTACTGATTGCTTTTTATTCTTATCTAAATATTAAGCCTCCAGAACTGCTATTATTAGTAGTTGAAAATTGTTCAAGTAAAAATTAATACTTTTCTATTCAATATTTATAAAGTATTTCGAATTATTCTGAATTATTTCTAATATTAAGAAATTTCTGATTAACTTGTGAGTGTTATTTACTGACTCTTTTCTAACTTACTTACTCCCAACAACAGTCGTATTTATACTTTCTCTTTGTTTACACTTCATCTTTCATCCTCTGTGCGTCATCCTTCATCCTCTGTATGTCATCCTTTATCCTCGTACGGCATTCTTCATCCTTCATCTTTGCACTTCGTCCTTCATCCCTCGTACAACATATTATGGATGGCTACACAAAGATGAAAATCACCTGAAAATTCATCTAGTGTCATAAAATATTATCCCCCGTGACATTTCACCTGATTACCAATTTGCTTCGTCACAATATAACATTTTTTTATTAATATAATATACTATTATTAGAAAATTCTTAGAAAATCACTTTAAGCTTGACGATCTGATTAACTATTCACTTTATTACTATTATTAATAAATAAATTATTCCTTGATATCGTTATTTTACAATAAATTTTAAGTTTTATAGATAATTTTTAAATATTCAACCATAATTATTTAATTTTATTTAATAGGAAATAATTTATTTTGAAAATGAACAAAAAATTTATTTATCATATAATATAAATGTACCATTTTTTAGATTAATTATTTTAATAAACTTTTTTTTTAAAATGTATGCACACGTAACTGATATTCTAGAATGAGAATGTTTATTTGTTTTTTTTTATTGTAATAAATAATTTTGTATTCCAAAAAATATTTCCAATCATTTAAAAAAAATTTTATTCGACCATATTGATGCTTTCTTTTTTTAGATGTATCATTTGATCAGATGTAATTATTATTTTTTTTCTCAAGGGTTGTAATATATGATTGTAATAATTGAAGTAATAAAAAAAATTTTTTTTAATAAGGTTACATAATATGTAAATCAATTAAAAATTTTTGACACCCACGTTTTTCATGCCTAATTTGAAAATCAATGCATAGTCAATAATTTCAATAATTGAGATTATCACCAAGTCCCAGTCTAGAATACAGACTAAACTGAATTTGGAAATATAAAATATTGACTTTAATAATTATAACAATTATACAATACAATTATATTAATAAATTTGGCGAAATATAATGTTTTTATATTGATTAAACAAAACCAACTATAATTTATTATTATAACTATACAATCGATATATAAAAGTTAGAAACATAAAAAAAATAGATATAAAAGCTCCACTTTTGAAAAAAAAAACCAAAAATTCAAAAATTTTAAAAATAAAAGTAATCATGGCAAAAAATAATTCAGCTCCCTTAAGAAGATCCTTGAGGATAGCAGCAAGAGGTACAATAATATCATTATTGTTTCTTTTCGCATTATCCCCTTTCACTCTAAAAAATTAAATATTTTAGTTTCCATACTTATTATTCTCTTTCTCTCTTTAAATAAATTATAATTTTTTTATTTTTTCTTTTCATAATACCCTATTTCTCTAAAAAAAATAAATAATTTTATTTTTCATAAAAATTATTGTTTCGAAATTATAAAATTATTCATTATTATTAAAAACAAAATTTTAAATCTTTATTATCTTTTAAATAATAGTTGCATCCTCACTCCAAACCACCACCGCACCACCAAAAAGGGGACGTGGACGTCCCAAAAAAACTACAGTGACACAAGGTAAATCATAATTTTATTCTATTATTTGAATTTTCAATTAATTTAAAATAATTTTTATTAATTATAAATATTATCTATTTAAAGAAATTGTGCGTCCACGTTCCCGGCCAATCAATAATAATAATAATAATAATAATAATCAAAATGATAATAATAATAATGATAATAATAACGATGTAAGTATAATTATGAATTATAATTATAATAATTTTAAAATTACTTTCTAATATATTTATTTATATTAATTTTATTAAATTTTTAGGAACAACTACAACAACTACAGCAACAACTACAACAACAACAAGAACAGCAATTACAACAACAATTAGATCATCAACGACAGTTACAACAACGACAAGATTATTACCAACAACAGCTACAACAAAGACAACATCAGCAACATCAGTATCAACAACAAATCCGACAACTACAAATACGACTTCAACAACAACAACATCAATATGATACATTATTTGAACGATTTGAAAATCTTCAAATAGATTATATTAGATTGGATGTCCAGTTACGATATCCAGATGAACAATAAATAATAATAATAATTTTAATACAATTAATTTTTATTTTTTTCGTTTTTTTTTTATAAAATAAATATGTATCATTTAAATATTAAATTTTTTTTTCCTTAAATAAAAAATTCATAAGTTTCTTTTTTTTTTTATTATTATTGTAATGAATTAAAAATCACATGCAAAAAAAATATTTTCGTGTTGCCAATATTTAAAACAATTAATACTTCTACCACATTTGAATATATAAAAAAAAATATAAATTCAAATAAGTATGAAAAAGATTACAAAATAATTTCAATATTTTAAATAACAAACGAATATCTATTTCTTCAATCTTACTATCATTTATTAGAGCGGTAAAATCAATTAAAGTAATTTAAGTGCATAAATATTCATTAATATTGACATGATAATTACACAATAGTTATTTAATAAATAATAGACTATTTTTTTTTATTAATACATTATAAAAATCGATACATATAATTTATACCGATTAAATCATTTTCAAAATGCATTACTATAAAATATTTACATTATGTTAAAAAATCTAATGTAATTTGATTTTTCTCAAAAAAAAAAAAAATCAAGTCGTTTTTGCTTTTTTTTATTTATGATGATTAAATTATCTAATTATTTTTAACTCAATAAATGTTTCGGTGGAGAAATAAGCTTTTTTTTCTAAATATAATAATATGAATAAACTAAATTTTATTTCTATTTAATTAATTAATGTAAGGATAACAAATAAAATAAACTATTAATCTATTCAAATTGACCCCTTTTTTCTTTTTATGTGTACATATTTTAAGATTCGCAAGCTTTTATTTTTTTTATTAACAAATCTTATATTATTATATTATCACATTCTGATACGTGATTTGATAATTATTTAAATATTATGTTGGTCTCTGACCATAAGATCAGATTTCCAAATTTATCAGCCTCAATAATTCATGATAACCGTGATACAATATAACTTATATAACGAATATTTTATATAGAATAATAATACTCATGTGATGTGTTATTGGTAATGAATATTTTATAATAATAAATATCAGTTCTTATCAGTCAGTTTTTCAAAAAAAAATATTTTTAAAGATTTACAATAATCAATTGAAACGATGAATTGATAAATTACTATTTATTTTCTTGTACATTAACTGTATAAAAAATAGACTTACAATATGACAAATATTATATTAATCAAAAATTCTAGTTTGCTAATTTATCATAAAATATTTTGTTTTAATCAATTATTATTTTATTTTAATTATTTATAATTTTAAATTTTATCATAAAATCATGTATTCAATCATTTTAATTAATTAATAATTCAAAAAATTTATTATCAAAAATCATTTATTCGTTCATTTATTTCAATAATTTTAAATATTACATGTTATCATATCTTTGAATAGACTTCGTTTGGGAAAATCGATAACAATATTTTTACTTATTTACATTATTACATTTTATTTTAATCACAAGTTGAAAATATGCATCTAAAAAAAAAAAAGCGTATTATTTTTTTTTTTTTTTAATTAACTTTCAATATTACTTCGGGGGTGGGATTGCATTTTTTAAAATACAATAAAAGATAATCAAAAAATTTTAATGCTATTCCATATATGTAAAACAATCCGTTGAGGTACAAACAAACAATTAAGAAAATGATTGATAATTATTATTTTTACCTAAGCGAATCTGGAAATTTTTGAATAGAAGAAAGAATGATTCTGTTGAAAAAATTTTTAATATAATGTAATATTGAAAAATAGTTAAATAATTAAATAGTATAATATACTTTATTGAAAAAACGTTCAATCTGATCTGATGTAATATTTGTATATTTTTAAATTATTCCAATAAAGATGCCATAATTTTAATTAATAAAGATATGTATGATTTATTACAATAAAAAAAATATATAATGTTACTTACATATTATTGCTGAAGCTCAAAAAGGAAAATATTAATGTGAAATAATTGAAATAATGATAATGAGATATTTTACTTCAAAAAAAAAAATTATCGGATGCCGAATAAATAATAAAGATAAAAAGGGTTTAATTTTTTCAGTTTTCCATTTTTTTTTTCCTCAATTAATTTTTATCTCGCTAATAATTATTTTTTCATCCTGATATTCACTTTTATCTTAATCTGACACTACAATTCTTCAACTCAATCATATTCTCACAATTAAAAGCTTTAATTACTTTATATTAAAAACTAATATTATTAATCTCGTTATCATGGAATCAAAATTCGTCAAAATCAATGAAAAATTTATCAACAAGAAGAACAACAGCAATAATGGCGGTTTCAGAAAATGTATGCCATCTTTGTTTGGCAAAAATAAAATTCGTCAATATGTATGAGTTTATTTTTTATTTGAAATTCTTACAGTATATTATTATTATGTTATCATTTAATACTAATTGTTCATTGTATTGGATTATTTTTTATTTAATTCAAAATAGAAATATAATGTTGAAATCGTGTGTCCACGTCCATATGGGTGTGCCACTGATTTCATCAATAATGATATTATAAAAGTTA
This sequence comes from Diversispora eburnea, assembly GCA_910592015.1. Taxonomy (NCBI): domain Eukaryota; kingdom Fungi; phylum Glomeromycota; class Glomeromycetes; order Diversisporales; family Diversisporaceae; genus Diversispora; species Diversispora eburnea. The sequence continues at coordinate 23,078 of CAJVPK010000401.1, read as the reverse complement.
CATTTTGTGAAGTGGTCGAAGTTGGTCCTGCAACTCAATCTTATAATAGAAGCGGCCAACTATATGGCATTAGAAAAAATGAAGAAATTGACACATGGTTCATTGGCGAAACCTACGCCAAAACTCAATATAATTTGACCCGATGGGTAAATTTAATTATATTTTAATTATTATTATTACATATATATATCTATTATTTAATTTATCATCTACTGTTTATTTCTATAGGTCAATAAAAATCTCTATGATCAAGAAGAAGTGCTAACTTCTTTATATGAAATTAAAAAGAACTCCGGTGTTTGGGAACGAGATGAAGAATGTAGATTATGGAAACCTTAGTAAGTATGATTCTAATTTTTGAATGTCTTGAAAATTTTTCAAATGTCGTTGGTATAACAATTTTTTATTCATATCCACAGAGCGGTTTTTTTTTTTTTTTTTTTCTATATTTTTCTATATAATCAAATTTTTTTCTATACTCTGTATATTCATATTTTAGATTTTTTTCTATACTCTATATTCTTTATTATTATAATAAATATAAAATTTATAATTTCATTTAATTTGATTGCCGAATAACCAGTTTAAAGTTTAAAGTATTTGTCGAGTTAGTATTATTAATTTAGATTATTTATGTATGACTTATTGAAATTAAAAAAAAAACGACCATTTTCGACTTTCATTTTATTTTTACTTCTCAAAATGACTTTAAATTTTTATGAAAATTTATCAAATGATTATATTAAGCTTTTAGGAAATGGAAATGATCATAACATTATTATTGAGGTCGGAGAATCTTCAATTATGCAAACTTTTAAGGTTCATTCAACAGTTTTCTATCACCGAGGTCCTTTTCTCTACGATGAATTTAAAAAATCGACTATCAGTAACGAAAATAATATTAGAATTATTCAAAAACCACAAATTTCTGCTAAAGTTTTTAAATTATCCTAAAATAAGTGCTATATTCAAATAACTTATATTTACTATACAAATAATGTTTAAATAATTTATTAAATATTTTAAATAGATATGCTTATTTAGCTACGGTCTATCTAGAAAAAGTTGAAACATCTCTTATTTTTAATCTTTTGATGACTGTAAACCTCTTTCTCTTGAAGAATTGGTCGCAAGACTTCAGACTTTTCTTATTGAAAACCATCCTCCTTGGTTAAAATTAAATTTTTCAAAAGTTTATAATTCAAGTTTTCGAATTCATTTTGAAACACTTCAAAATTAATGTAACGATATAATTGAAAAACATCCTAATTTAATTTTTGAATCAAATGATTTTACTACTCTTCCAGAAGCAGCTTTGATATTAATTATTCAAAGAGAAGATTTACAACTTGAGGAATTCAAAATATGGGTTACGTAATTCTATGGGGAATTGCTCAAAATAAAACTTTACCTTCAAATCTTGATGATTGGATTGATAAAGATTTTCAAATTTTAAAAAATACCTTGAAACAATGTTTACCCACGTTCGATATTTCCAATTTCCCAAAGAACAAATTATGAAAAAATTTATTCATGCCAACAAATTCTTGAGAAACAATTGATGTCAGATATTTTAAAATATTATATTTCTCCAAATGAGCCCATTTCTTCAACAATTTTGTCGCCTCGTAAATTAGTCACCATTCAGCTTCCAAATCGTGGAAATAACATATGGTGTAAATAATAATCCATATGAATTCGACCTTATTTTTCGTGGAAGCAGGGATGGATTTGAAAGAGATGTATTTGGAATTTATGTAATCAAAAACAAATGTTGTTGTTGTTGTTGTGAAAGTTAAAGATATGACGAGATCTTTGGTGGTTACAATCCTATTGGTTGGACTTCCAAATGCTATTCATATTCTCAAACTAGTGAAAGTTTTATTTTTTCTTTAAAAAATGGAAGCATCAAAGATTATATTCTTAGTCGTTTAAATAGTGCAAGTTATGCTATTTTTAATGGCCCTGGTTCTTTTGGTCAAATTTTGGTGACAATGATTTCTATACGCATGAAAATCGATCATTTAAAATTAGTTATATTAATGGCTATGAAAAACTAATTAGAAATTCACAGAGTACTTTTTCAATAAATGATTAAGAAGTTTTTCAAATTAAAAAGAGATGAAATATTTAATTTATTAATAAAATAATTTATACTACTTTACAGTTTAAGAAAATTTAAATAAAATAAAGTTTCTTTTTTTAACTATATAACTTAGAACTTAATTATAAGTGCAAGCAAATGCTATATAGGGGTGTTAAGTTTTTATTTATAAAGTTTTTCTAAGAAGTGCCAAGTGAAAATAATATCGTAATTTTATAAATTTTAAATTTCGTTATTTACTATAAACTATGAGACAATATACTGTAATTATAATGAAAAGAATCATTCTTGTGACTAATTTTAAAGTATTAAATGGAATTTTTTGGTCATAATTCATCGCATATTTTCATAACTAAATCATTATCTCGTGGTATAATAAAGCTCGTAACTATTTCATAAGTTTCGTAAGCAACAATTCCAAATTAATATATATAAGTAACTTTGTATATTCTTCATCACTAGTGCTTCTGGACAATATATGTAATTCACAGATACATTCTTTTTTTCGGGTCTATTCTGATTTACTCTTATTAGTTTACTTAATCCAATATCTGAAATCTTTAAAGAAGTTGTAAAATCGGATGATAAAAATATATATATATATTATATAATTTTTGTTCCAATTAATATTATTAAAGTTAGCTTTTAAATATTCTCGAAAATTTCATCTTTGCATATTCTAAACCATCATATTTATGTGTTTCTGGATCTTGTGTAATTCCATAAATTTAATTGAATAAAATTGCTATGCTTTTTAAGTGAATTGCTATCTAATAAAATAAACATTTTTAATTTATAGATAGAATAATTTGAAAATTAAATTTAAATATTAATTAAAATTTTTACCTCGATTAAGGCATTGTTGAAATTCACAAAATTATCACGTATTTTTATTTCTTTTCCATTATTGATTTTTCAATATTCCATTTATCAATTCGTCTATCAATCCACATAGCATAACGAGTTTATATTATTGAATCCAATAGATTTTAGCTCTTTAATTGAAAACAGCAAGTAATAAAATTTATCTGAATCCATTGGCTCCAATCCCTGATTGTTTATCCAAATCATGTTATTTCATCTTGCTTAAATGTTTCGAAGAGTCTAATCTTCAATGTCCAGTTTTAAAGGTTCATCATTAACTACTAATTTTTAAAAATTTTTGTGGAAAACGTAATTAGTGTTATCCAATCCATTACATTAAAAGTAAATTGATTTAAAAAAAATCTGAAGAGGGTATGATGGTGAAAAAAAAAGATATACTTCATTTCTAACTTGTAAATATTACCCAGAAAACAAATGAAAAACTATATTGAAATATTGAAATGAGGTGAGGATATCGAAATAATTTGCTGAAGTTTTTTTTCCTTTTTTTAATTGATCTCAATTCGTGACATAAATCTCCTTTTGTCTTCCTGTACTGTTCCAAAAGTTGTAAAGATATATTTTGCATACTGCAATATGTAAAACGTTATCCCAAGATTATACATAGTATAAAATTAAAATAAATAACAGTAGTCACAAAGTTATCAATAATCCAATTTCCCATCAAGCATATTTTGTGTCCTGGAATCTTCACGAGAATTGTTAATATTCTAAAATTTTGAATGTAAAAAGTTTGAAGGAAAATTATAACTTATCATTACTTTTTATGATAAATAAAATAATTAAACACTAAGAGAATTTAAGTTGGAGAACTGAAAATGATAAATATAAAATTTGCTTCGCTTACCAGATCCATTAATTTCGACTAATCAGTTGATACAGCGTATCAAGGTAGTTAGACGAAAAAAATTCATAATCAACATGCAAGAAAAAAGTCAATTGGAGCTAATAATTAATGCAATTAATGCGAAAATTAAATCTTGCATTTCTAAATCCATTTGTTCAACACTTCAATCGTTCTGTGATCCCTTCTTAAACTATTTTAATTATCCAGCCTTGATTATTTGTTTTATAAATTGAGAAATAAAATTTGAGTTACAAAAATTTAATTGGAAAATTCAAATAACAAAAATAAAATTCATACTTCAATTGACTTATTCATTGAATCCAATAGATTTTAGCTCTTCAATTGAAATAGCAAGTAATGAAATTTATTCGAATCCATTGGTTCCAACCCTGATTGTTTATCACAAATCATGTCATTTCGTCTTGCTTAAATGTTTCGAAGAATCCAATCTTTAATTTTCAGTATTTCGGATGAATCATTAACTACTAAATTTTAAAATTTTTCGTGGAAAAGTTGTTAGTATTATTCAATTTGTAATATTAAAAGTAAATTTATTTAAAAAAATCTAAAGAGAGAGTGATAATTCATTTCTAAGTTGTAAACATTACCCAGAAAACAGATGAAAACTAGGGTGAGGATATTTAAGTAATTGGTGAAGTTTTTTCTTCGATTTTTAATTGATCTCAATTCAACAGATCTGCAATGGAAATCTCCTTTTGTCATCCTGTACTATACCAAAAGTTGTTTTGGAAGCAAAGATATTACTTAATTGTGCATTCTGCATGTGAATAGAATCCTAAAATTATACATGACATAAAAATTGAAATAAATAACAGTAGTCACAAAGTTATCAATAAAATAATTTCCCATTAAGCACATTTTGTGTCCTGGAATCTTCACGTGTATTATTAAAATTCTAAAATTTTTGATTTCAAAAGTATAAATTATAAATCATAATTACTTTTTATTATAAACATATTAGTAACCCTCTTTAAGTAATAAGAAACTTTAAAAATGATAAATATAAAATTCGTTTCACTTACCAGATCCTTTAATTCAACTTATTGGTTGATACATTATATCAAGAAGTTAGATGAAAAAAGTCTTAATAAAAAATGCTCGTGAAAAGTCAACTGGAGCTAATAATTAATGCAATTAACACAAAAATTAAATCTTGCATTTCTAAATCCATTTATTCAGTAATTCAATTGTTTTGCGGTCTCTTCTCAACTATTTGATTATCCAGCATTGACTATTTGTTTTATAAATAGAGAAATCAAATTTGAGTACAAAAATTTAATTGGAAGCACAAATAACAAAAATGAAATTTATCCTTAAATTGACTTATTATTGAATCCAATAGATTTTAGCTCTTCAAATTAAATGGCAAATATTAAAATTTGTCTGAATCCATTGACTCCAATCTCTGATTGTTTATCTCGTTTAAATGTTTCGAAGCTTCCAATCTTCAATTTCCAATTTTTCAATGCATTATTAATTACTAAATATATAATTTTTTGTGGAAAAAGTAATTAGTATTATTCAATTCATGACATCAAAAGTAAATTTATTTAAAAAAATCTGAAGAGAGAGTAATGATAAAAAAAAAAATATATACTTCATTTCTTAGTTGCAAATTTTAAATTTCAAATTACTCCAGAAACCATGAAAAACCATATTGAATAGAGTGAAGATATCGAAGTAATTGGCTGAAGTTTTTCTTCCATTCTTAATTGAACTCAATTCAACAGATTGGTAATAGAAATATCCTTTTGTCTTCTTGCATCATACCAAAAGTTGTTTTGAAAGTGAAGATATATTCTGTATTCTGCAATAAGTAAAATAGAAACCTAAGATTATACACAACATGAATTTAAATAAAAAGTTACCATAATTTCCCATTAAGCATATTTTTCAACCTGGAATCTTCCTCCAAATCATTATTTTTTTTCTCCAGATTAATGTGAATTATTAAAATTCTAAAATTTTGGACGTAAAAGTGAAGATTTTAAAATAATTAAATAATTAAATAAATACCTTTAATTAATAAGAAACCTTAAATTGGAGAAAAATGATAAATATAAAATTTGTTTCACTTACCAGATCCATTAATTTAAACTTATTAGTTGATATGTAAGATAATTGGATAAAAAAATCATAAGAAAAAAATGCAAACAGATCTAATAATTAATACAAAAATAAAATCTTGCATTCAAAATCCATTTCCATTTGTTCAGCACTTCAATTGTTTTGGTCTCTTCTTCAACTATTTTGATTATCTAGCCTTGACTATTTGGTTTATAAATAGAGAAATCAAATTCTAGTTATGAAAATTTAATTGAAAAACTCAAATAACAAAAATAAAATTTATACTTCAATTGACTTATTATTAAATCCAATAGATTTTAGCTCTTCAATTGAAATACCATGTGATAAAATTTATCTGAATCCATTGGCCCCAACCCCGATTGTTTATCCAATTCATGTTATTTTGTCTCGTTTAAATGTTTTGAAGCATCCAATCTTCAATTTCCAGTTTTTCAAATGCACCATTAACTACTAACTTTAAAAATTTTCGTGAAAAAAGTAATTAATATGACATTAAAAGCAAATTTATTTTAAAAAAATTTGAGTAATAATAAAAAAAAAGGATACTTCATTTTCTAAATGAAAAACCATATTGGAATAGAGGATACCGAAGTAATTGGTTGAAATTTTTTTTTCCATTTTTAATTGATCTCAATTCAACAGATCTGTGATAGAAATATCCTTTGTCTTCTTATACTATACCTAACATAATCTTGGAAGCGAATATATATTCTGTATTCTGCATAAGTAAAATAGAAACCTAGGATTATTCATATCATAAAATTGAAATTAATACAAATTCGCTGATAATATAATTTCCCATTAAATATATTCTGCACCCTGAAATCTTCACTCAAAACATTAAAATTATCTCCAGATTTATGTGAATTATTTATATTTTAAAATTTTGAATGCAAAACCTTTAAGTAATAAGAAATTTTAAATTGGAGAACTAAAAAATGATAAATATAAAATTCACTTTGCTTACCAGATCCATTAATTTTAACTTATTAGCTGATACAATATCTCAAGGTAGTTAGATGAAAAAAAAAAATAATAAAAAATGCAAATGAAAAGTCAACTGGGGCTAATAAGTAATGTAATTAATATGAAATCTAAATCTTGTATTTCTAATTCATCTATTCAGCACTTTAATTGTTTTGAGGTCTCTTCTTTGACTATTTTGATTATCCAGCCTTGAATATTTGTTTTGTAAATAGAGAAATCAATTTCGTGTTAATGAAAATTTAACTGGAAACTCAAATAACAAAAATAAAATTTCAATTCAATTTGTTTTTCATTGACTATTGACCTTATTATCGAGTCTAATAGATTTTGGCTCTTCAATTGAAAACAGCAGGTAATAAAATTTTTCTGAATCCACTGACTCTAACCCTGATTGTTTATCCAAGTCAAGTTATTTTGTCTCGTTTAAATGTTTTGAAGCATCCAAACTTCAATTTCCAGTTTTTCGGATGCACCATTGACTACTAAATTTAAGAATTTTCGTATTAAAGTAAATAATATTATTCAATTTTGACATTAAAGTAAATTTATTTTAAAAAAAAATCTGAAGTGAAAGTAAAAATAAAAAATAAAGATATACTGTACTTCATTTCTAAGTTGTAAATTTAAATTTTACAATAAATGAAAAACCATATTGAAATAGGGTGAGGATAGCAAAGTAATTGGTCGAAATTTTTCTTCTACTTTTGATCTCAATTCAACAGATCTGTGATAGAAATATCCATTTTTTTCTTGCACCATACTAAAAGTTGTTTTGAGGCAAATATATATTCTACATTCTACAATAAATAAAATCGAAACTCAAGATTATACATAGCATAAAATTAAAATAAATAACAGTAGCACTACGATATCAATAATATAATTTCTCATTAAACATATTTTGCGTCCTTACCCAAAACGTTAAATTTTTTTCTCCAGATTATTGTGAATAATTAATATTCTAAAATTTTTGAATGTAAAAATATAAAGGAAACTTTTTAATAATCAAGGTAATAAGAAACTTTAAATTGGAGAACCAAAAATAATAAATATAAATTTGTTTCGCTTACCAGATCCAGTAATTTCAACTTCTCAGTTGATATATCAAGGTAGTTAGATGAAAAAATTCATAATGAAAAAAATGTAAGTGAAAAGTCAACCAGAGCTAATACTTCATTCAAAAAAAGACAAGAATATATTAATAAAAGTTAGTAAGAACTCACATTATAAAGTAGTTGAAAAAGAAACCATAGTAAAAAGATAGCTAAAATTAACAAAAACACTGTGAAAATGAAAAGTAGTTGAATCTATTTACAAGAAAGATGATAGTTCGTATAAGTAATCATTATGATAAAGTTAACTAAAAATAAAACAAATGCATAAAAACAAACGTAAAAAAAGGCATAATTGATGGATATAAACAAATATTATTATTATTATCATTGAGAAAAGCATCCCAATAAATAAAAAGAAATAAAAGTTATTAAGGATAAAAAGACAGTTATATCTAAGATGAAGAGAATAAATTCGTTTTCTTTATTTTTCGTAAAATCGTAAGAGGAATGAAGAAACTCAAGAAAGGGAAAAAGAGTATTTCAACCAATTATTTGGTTTCAAATCTGTGCACTCATGTAAATGATCATTTTATGATGTGATGTAATCATTATACTATATTTTTAAAGATGTAGATCACTTCTAACAATTTGATTATCTCTCATAAATACAATAATTATTTTATATTAGTATAAATTTTCAATCCAGATGATTTTTTCGATTGTTATAAAAAGAATTAAATAATAAAGAAATTAACTTAGATTTATTACATAAATATTAAATTTTAATTCTCAACAGGCTCAAATAATGACGATTACATTTATATTATCCCTATAGCAGTAATTAATTATCCTCTAAATATGGCTGACATAAAATCGATATCTCATCAGTCATCGAAACTAATAATAAATATGATTATGTGACAATACTTACTATCGGACTTAATGAATGTAGATAGATAAATAGAATAGAAAATGTTCAAAAGAGGATAATTTAACTGAATTATCTCTTGTATATGATTTTACTGTTGATGTAATAAATTATGAAATTATGATAATTGAGTTTCTAATTATTTTAAATAAAATATCTACATTCTATGAGTATCAACAAATATATTAAAAGTTGATGTTACCAATGCCTTCTATTATGTTTTTTATGAAATAATCGAATAAAATGGATTCATAATTTAGAACTTTTCTTTTTATAAATTGTTATGTATGATAGAATTCAGAATCTCGCAATTTCGAATATCAAAACTTAAAGTATTCAATTAAGTTGGTTTCGTAGGAGAAAACTTGTATTTTGAATTAAAAATTTATAATCCAATTAATGTAATGAACCTAAAACTTTTATTAAAATTTTACAAGCACATCAAAAATTATTAATAAATTAATTAAAGAATCTATTTAATCATTATTGTATAATCCAAAAATTTTAAATGAAATAATGTTTTTTTTTATTTAAAAGAAATGAAGAAAATTATTGTATACAAATTTATTTTATAAACAAAAATCACTAAATTATTGGAATCATCCAAAAATCTCATCCCTCCATTGTCTTCTTCTTCTTCATTGCCATCGACCTATAATTAAAATATATTTATATTCAATTTATTAAACTTACATTTAATTTATTAAATTATAATAAAATCATTAATGCTGGGCATGAAAAGACACATTTGCCAACTTCGTGAGACTATTTGGATAATAGAGAGCATCCAAATTGTAATCGATATCATTATCAGATGTATTCATAACATTATTCCCACCATCGTTTTCATCGTCATCATGATTATTATTATTAAGATTATTATTGCTGTTATTATGATTGTCATTATTATTAATATCTTTATAATTATGATGATTATTATTATTATTATTATATACAATAACGTCTTCTCCTTCTTCACTCTCATACTTTTTAACAGTCTTCTGGACTTTCATCTCCTCAACTTTGAATATTCACGAATATTTATTTAATGATCCTTTTTTTTACTTTGAAATAACAATAAATAAATAAATTACCTTGCGGCATCACGTTATCCACATTCTTTTGAGGCCGCACAGGCCCTCTCTTTAATACACAACCTCTTTTCTTGGATGGTGGTGGTGGTTGAACAAATATCGTTTGGAATTGCCACATCTTTATAAGAAACAATACTGGTGTTTTATATATATATATATATATATAAGCAAATAATATGGATTTTTTTCATAACAATAATAAAGACAATTGTTATTCACCTATTTATGATCTCCTCAAAGGAGTCAAATTTTTAGAATCATAATTCATTTGAGAAAATGTTCTTTTGGACATTTTGTCGTTAATTTTAATTTCCAAAACTTTTTTATTTTTTTTTGAGAAGAAAAGAGATGAAATTGTAATGAGTAAAAAACTCATGAATCATATCCTTTTTTTCAATTACTCTTACTATCTCATTAAAAAATTCTAGTTCCGGTCGCACAATTAAAAAATTTCAATTATAGTTATTTTCAGGGGCATACATTCTTTCATCAGGACTGATGTAATTATTAGTAATTACATTAAATTATAATAAATGTTTATTTATATTTATATTATTATACTTTTTTACATGTCACTATTTTCTATTTAAAACAAAAAAAAAAAATACAATAGCCAAAGTACCTAATTTAGGAGTGTAGCTTGAGTAACGAATTATTAATAATTAAACTAATAATTAATAATTATTAGTAAATCCCATGCCCAAAATCCATATTTAGATAAAATAATTGTTACTAATTTATTTTGATTGATATTATTAACTATTTTTAATTTGTTATTAAAATTATTATTCAGAATAAACTGATCAAAAGAGATAAGCATTTTTTCGAATAATTATAATCACATGATTATAATTATTTGACTATAAGATTCGAAAGGCTTTTTTTATTTAATTACAATACTAATAAATAAGATAATCACTATTGTAATCATAATAATAATTATAATCATTAGATGCCTAATTATTATTATGATTATTATTATTATTCTTATTTAAAATCACTTATCTAGTTTAAATCGGAAAACTTTTATAGATCTTAAAATATGAGTTGCAGATAAAAAAAAAGGGGGTCGATAAATAGTTTAATAATTTTTTGTTTATCATTTATTTTTCTTCTTTTTGTAATCACGTAAACAACTCACTTATTTATTTTCTTCTTTTTGTAATCACGTAAACAACTCACTTTTTTATTTGTTATCAACAATTCTTATTTTTTTATTATTTATATAACATAAAAAAAATAAATATTTAAAGGACTTATCCCCCACCCCAATTTCACTTTAAATTTTCTTCAATAAAAATTATTTTCTTAGAAAAAACTAAAAAAATTTTCTTCAATAAAAACTTTGCTATTTTCTCGATAAAAATAAAACTATTTACTAAAATTTATTCACCAACATTAATAAATATGAATAAAAAACACGAAACCAATCCTTCTAATATAAATACCCAACCAATTATAACTCTTCGAAGGGGCAGAAGCAAAGGAATAATTAATGTGACAAGCGAAACATTTACACCTACCAAAATCAAAACACAAATCAATAATTCCAACACTTCTAATTCTGATACTCAACCTACTATTACCCTTCGAAGAGGCAGGAGCAAAGGATTAATTAATACAAGTGAAACATACACCAAAGTCAATTCTAAAACAAAAAATGATACCTTTAATGGAACGAATTTAAATACTATAAATACTCAACCTACCATAACCCTTCGAAGGGGCAGGAGTAAAGGAAAAATTAATGTAACAAGCGAAATACCTACCAACATAAATTCACAAATTGATGATTCTGGCACTTCCGATTCTAATGGAAGTAAAGCAGATACTAAAAATACTCAACCTACAATAACCCTTCGAAGGGGCAGGAGTAAAGGAAAAATTAATATAACAAGCGAAACACCAACAAATTTAAATATTACAAATACTCAACCTACTGTAGCCCTTCGAAGGGGTCGGAGCAAAGGAAATATCAATCCAACCATAACTGAAGGTTCATCTACTTCTTTAAGAAAAAGAAAGGCCGAAAATGAACCACAACAACCAAATCAAAAACGTGGCCGAGGAAGGCCACGAAAAAACACTGAACCTCAACTACAACAACCAACACCACAGCAAAAACGTGGTCGCGGAAGGCCACGAAAAATCCAATCTCCACCAAAACCCCAAATACAATCTCAACCATTACCACAACCACAACCCGAACTACAACCACAATCACAGTCATTACCACAACCACAACCCGAACTACAACCACAACAACTCGAACCACAACCACAGTCATTACTGCAGTTTCAACCCGAGCCCGAAACTGAACCCCAACCATCACAACTCGAACCACAACAACAACCACAGTCATTACCACAATTTCAACATGAACCCGAACCACAACAACAAACACAACTCCAACCACAACTCCAACTACAACCTCAACCTCAACCACAACCACAACCAAGAATTTTTGGTAGTGGATATTCTGGTGTATTTGGATCAGGCACCAAATACACTGGAAATTCATTAATGGGAAGCTTTGTTGGCTCTCAAAGATCTATTTTTGATGAGAAACCTACACGAGAAGGGGAAGAGAATGATAAGGAAAGTGGAGCAGAAGAAACCTCATTCCAACAACAAACAGGTAGAAACAGAAAAAACAATAATAATAGTAATAATAATAATAATGATAGTAATACTAACAATAATATTTTTTTATATTTAATTTATTTAGTATTAACTGGTGAAGAGAACGAAATTACCCGACATTCAGTTAAAGCTAAACTATATTGTATGGTTGGGCAGATGTGGAAAGAGAGAGGAGTTGGGACCCTAAAACTCAATTACCCGAGAAATTATGAAAATAATCCTCGATTAGGTAAACTTTCAGTATAAATTTATTATTATATTATTAATATTGATCAAGATTTGACTAAAAATTTATGATTTCTTTATAGTAATGCGGGCAGATAATGTCTTAAGAGTGATCTTAAACGTTGCATTATTTCCTGGAATGCACGTTGAAAGATCACAGGAAAAATTCATAAGATTAGGTGTATTCGAAGGAGGTATACTCGTTCATCTTGCTGTAAAGGTTTGCAATTTGTTATTCGTTATTATATTTTTATTATACTTTTTATTATATTTTAATATATTTTTATATATATTGTATTTCTTTAGGTATCGGATTCCAAGACAGCAGATAAATTATATAGAGCGATAATGGTCGCAATACCTCCAGCTCAAAATCAATCTCCCCCTCTTCCTGAAGTAACTTCGGAGATGTCATTCTGAGATAATTGCTTTTTAAAAGAATTTAGATTTTTTAAGTCTAGTTATAAAAATCTCGAAGCTAGTTGTAGATTTGGCGTGTAGTTGTTTTATACTGGTGTTGGTGATGATTCAGATTTGTTTCATTTTTATTTTTTTTTTTTATTTTATTTCAGCTTTCTTAATTTGCACATGTATACAATTATTACAATAAAAAATAAATATATTAGATTAAGTTTAATTGTCTATTTATTTCATGATTTCATATTAACAATCATTAATCATTATTTCGTTATTATGCATAATTATGATTACTAACATTGTTAATTTTATTTAAAGATCATGTTTATTTGATTACAATTAAAGTTCGATCAAATCATTATATTTTCACTAATTGAATTGTTATCTCATTATTTAGAATTTTTAGAATACAATAATGAATACCAATGAAATATTATCATATTAATTTAATATTATTTGAAAATTTATTTGACGATACATAAAATTGTTTATTATTATTTATTATATATGTATTAATAAAAAACAATACAGGAATTTATTCTACATTAATTTAACATGGTATGAAACAAGTTCTTATTATTCAAAACATAAATTTATCTTTTTATTCATGCTATATTTTCAAATAAATAAATGAATGAATTATTGTCCGGAGCATAGCGGAGGAATGCCAAAGTCACATTTTTGATGTGCCAATAGGCAAAATATCAATAACGAAATGATGTCTGTTCGATTTTTTTGAATAATGATCATTAGATAAAGATCACATGTCACAATATACTAGGAAAATAGGAACCATTAGTCCTATCAATAATTGTGTAATATTGGTTCTTTATCTACAATAATCGTTAACTAAAAAATCGGTCAGACGTCCGATTCCAAAGTTTCGTGTTTGATGTTTTATCTTTAAAATATCAAAAACGTAAATTTGTTTCCACACTACGCGTTCATTAAGATGTCCTTCGCTATGCACGGACATTACGGACAATCAGTTCCTAATTACATATATATTCTAGGAAAATGGGACCATTGTAAGTCCGGAGAAGAATTATGTAATTGATATTTTAAATATAAAAATATCAAAAACGTAATTTTTTTGGCATGTTTCTTCATTCAACAATCGTTATCTAAAAAATCGAACAGACAAATTACGTTTTCAATATTTAAATATTACGTTTTTGATATATTAAATATAAATATCAAAAATGTAATTTTGGAAAAGGGCGATGAATATTGTAGATAAAGAACACATGACAATAAAATTACATTTTGATATTATTATAATAACAAAACGTAATTACGCAATAACAAATACTGCTCCAGATCATGCATTCCAATGATAATAATTTCTAAAGCAAATTCCTTTTAAATATTTTCACAATCAAAAAGTTGTAAAATAAAGCAAGTAAAGTTGTAAAGTTATTATTAATCTCTAAAAATGACAAATTATAATGAACAAACCCTTTAAACCAATACTTATCAATTATTTTTACTGGATAATTTATTGAATATATAATAGTAATTAATTAATTTTAGGACACAAATTTTATTTTAATTATAGAAATTATTTTAGCTGATCATGAATTGGAGCAAATTTTATATTTATTAATTAAAATATATAGATAGCAGTAATGATAATTATTGGTATAGCATAAATGCCTTACAATATAATTATTTCTTGAAGTATCTTATACGCTCTATTCTATTTAAAAAAAAAATTAATAAAAAAAATAATTTTTAGGAATTTCTTCATGTTAAATAAAAAAAAATATGATTCAACTGGAAACCATAAAATATGATTCACTCCTAGATTAGTGATCAAATAAAAATGATTTTAATTTGTGTTTATGAAACATCAATAATAGAGAAAGTTAGTTTATCCTGTTGTTGTGTTGCAAAAAGAGAGCTAAAAATAATAATAGCAATAATGCATTAATTCTTTAAAATTCAATAATGATGAATATAATTTTGTAAACTAAATCTATGATATAATTAATTTGTATTATTTTTCACATCTAATTCCATTTCCCATTCATGAATAAAAATAAAAATAATCTTCTTGTAATTCAAAGATTTTCATAACAGAATATCTTAATCAAAATCAATATTACATTAGCAATTTTTAAAAACAAGACATTTTGATTACCACAACCCAGTTTTTCTTATTAAATAAGTCATATTTTATATATTAAGTAACCTGTAGCTAAGATTAAATTGTATGTTATATAAAAGAATTATCATTTTTGTATTAAAATTGATAGAATTATAAGCATTACCCTTTGATATGAACTTTTAAAATTTTTATTGATTGATATAATCTTTAATTGGATTCAATGGATATAAATGACAACTATATTATGGAGCAATGTAGCAAAATATAATACTGCAAAGTTAATTATTATTGATTTTCATGGCTTCTAGTCAATTTTTAAACTTTACTTCAGTATGAATTGAAATAATTGAAATTCATTAAAATAAAAAATAATTTAACAATAAATTTTAATGGATTCAGCATATATAAGTAGCTTTTAAATTAATAAAATATCAAAAAAAATATTCAGTAACTATAAACTAGAGAATGTGGTGCATCACCTATAAAATTTTATGATCCAACCTATTCCTTAATAATTGAAGAAATAATTGACAAATTGAACTTTTAAATTAGATCAGCTATTATTTACTCAATTCTTAAGGAAAAGGAGTGCAAATTTTACAGATTATGCATTACATTCTGTTTAAGGTTTCATAATGTCTTTTTAGTGGTCATAAGTAAAAATACTTTTATATGTTGCAACTTTTGACAATTAATGTTAATTATTGTTTTTAAAAAAAAATGTAAAAAATTATTTTTAAATAGAACTTAACATAATCTTCGATTGTTGCAACATATAAAACTATTTTTTTAACTTAAAAATGAAATTAAGTAACCTAAAACTAGACAATGTAATGCATTCTTGTAAAATTTGCAAACTTATTCCTTAAGAATTAAAGAAATATTAAATTTTTAAATTAAATCCAGCTACCTTTGCTTAATTTTTAAGTAATATTTAGGTCTTCAAATTTTGAAGAATATGTACAACATTCTCTAGTTTAAGGTTAATTATTATCGTTTTAATGGTTAATAATCAAAAAAAAACAACTTTTATATGTTGCAAACAATTATTCTTAAATAGTTTTAGTATAATTATCAATCATTATAACATATAAAAGTATTTTTTTCACTTATGAATTATTAAAAATCATATTAAGTAATCCCAATTTAGAGAATATAATACATAATATGCAAATTTTTCAGACTTTTTCCTTAAGAATTGAGCAAATGATAACTGATTTAATTTAAACAATTAATCAAAATAATCAAAATTGAAATACTTATCTTTAATTCCGCCTACAATCTAATCTTAGCTATCAGGTTACTTAATACATGAAAAAAGACTTAATTAATAATAAAAATTGGTTGTATGGAGCAACCAAAATGATTTGCATCTAGAAATTGCAAGGTGTCTTGTCTCTACTCTTTTTACCAGTGAGTGTTTATCAAAAATCATGTGATAACCTAAAATCAAGAATTGTAGCACGAACATGGTGGAACGTTGTGCAGATGAGTTTCATAGATGACTAGCTGATCATTCATCAGATGGATGTAATAAGTCTGATGTCATAATTACATTAATTCTCAGACCAATATTTTTCTCACCAAGTTTTCAAATTTTTAAAAAAGTTTTGAAAGATAAATAAAAACATGAATATTGCAAAGAATTTAATCAAGAAAATTAATCCTGTTCGCGTTATTAAGGAGATGAAGGAGAAAAAGGCGCGAAAGGAGTTGTTGAAGAAAGAAAGGAAGTTGAAAGCAAAAGAAGTTTTTGAGGATAGTGAAGATGAAATTAAAGTAATAATTTATTATTTGGATGAATCTTTGGAATATAATTATATAGTCATTATACTTATTTTCATCATTTACGACTTTTTTTGTTAAGGAAATAAAGGAACAGAAGGCAACAAAGAAGGTGTTGAAGAAAGAAAGGAAGTTGAAATCAAAAGAAGTATTTGAGGATTGGGAAGATGAAGTTAAGGTAATGATTTATCATTTTTTCGAATCTTTGGATATAAATATATAATTATTATGCTTGTTTTCATTATTTGTGATGTTGTAATTAATAATTATTACTTTTCTTTATTAAGGAGATGAAGGGGAAGAAGGTGTTAAAGAAAGTGTTAAAGAAAGAAAGGAAGACGAAATCAAAAGAAGTTTTTAGGCATAGGGAAGATGAAGTTAAGGTAATAATTTATCATTTGTCAAATATTTGTTACATGATTATATAATAATTATGCTTATTTTAATCATCAAAGATGTTGCAATTAATCATTTTGACTTTTTTTTGTTAAGGAAACGAAGGAGAAGAAGCCAAGAAAGAAGGTGTTGAAGAAAGAAAGGAAGTTGAAAGTAAATGAAGCTTTTGAGGATCGGGAAGATAAAGTTAAGGTAATAATTTATCGTTTGTACAAATTATTGGAATATAATTATATAATTATAAATGCTTATTTCCTTATTTATGATTTTGTAATCAATAATTTTGTTAAGGAGGCGAAGAATATGAAGGATGAAAAGAAAGTAAAGAAAGTAAAGATGGAAAGGAAGGAAAAGAAAAGAAAGATTTTGACGTTTTCAAAGAAAGTGAAGAAAGAAAAAAAGTGGAAGTTTTCAAAAAATTTGATGGTTATAAAGGAAAAGAAAATAAAAGAGAAGAAGAGCGAAGGTGGTGAAAAAAAATTAAAATCTTGTTTAAAGAAGAAGGAAGTTGTTCATGAGGAAGAAGTTATTGGAGAAGAAATTGAAGTGCACGATAATTTTTTTGGGTTCAACAATCGTGACTATAATGAGATCATGAAGTTGTCCTACATAGAATATCGAATCTTCTTTTTAACAAAATTACAAAATAATGTAAGTTATATAAGATTTTTTTATAATCATTAATAAAAATAATGATTAAAAACATACTAATTATCTTATAATATTATAGGAGGTGCTGTTAGAGGATATGGTATTTTCAGATCCAAAAGACAGTGAAGTCGTTTGCTTTGACTTGAGAAGAAGATGAGATTTGTTGATGATGGGTGAATATGGTAGTATGAAGTTGTATTAAGTTGTATAAATAGTTTTATGAAATTAATAAAGTTATAAATTAAAATGAAATTTAATAAAGTTATATAAAGTTATAAGGAGTTTTATGAAATGGTTGAGTCAAGAGATTGAAGCAGAGGAATTTGAACGAAGGAATTGAGTAAAATGTGTAGAATCGAGTGTGATTCTTTGAAAATAAGTTGAGTTGAGTTGTGTGGATATGTGTAAAATATGAGTTTATGAGTGAAAGTGGTACAAAGTTGAAAAATTTAATAAACAATGCTTGTCGATTTGTAATTGTTAGGATATGTAATGAAACAAGACCCAGTTTGAATGAAAAGTTTATTGAATATAATATTTTTCTATCATCATTTAAGATATTTACAAAATTTTGTATTTATTTTTATGTCATTATTACGTATAGAGAATTAGATCATTATGGTATATAAACTCAAGATCATAATCAATAAAATATTATTTTATTATTATTAACGAAATTTTATTTATGGCAATAAATATTGTTAAAAAAATTAAATAAAATAATTAAATTTTTCAAATAATTAAATTTCTCAAAAAAAACAAACTATTTCATTATTAAAATATATACACGAACAATAAAACTTAACAACTAAGATGTGGTCAGGAAAAACTAAAAAGAATCATCCACACCTCCAATAGATGATCTAACAACAACAGCATTCATAAAAAAATCAATCAAATAATCTTTCAACAAACAATCAATAATCTTTCAACAGCAAAAATGAGTACAAAAAATAATCAAAGTAATAAAACAGTCCAAAAAGTGAAAAACTCTTTTTCAACAACACTATTATCAAAACTACAATCGTCCATATTTCAAACAACAAAACTAACTATCTCTAACAATATATTGGGCACTATCCTCATACCTTTTATATAAATGCTTTAATCATTAAATAAAAATTCATTTTCTTTAATTGAATTAATTGAATAAATCATATAATGGATGTTTTCAACTTGTAACATTGAGAACAAAGAAAAAAATTTTAATTTATAATTAATAAAATCATACAGGTAATTCTTACAAAGCAAATTCACTATTATTACTCATGTAATGAATGGGATAGCTACTATTAATTATAATAAATTATATAATCCTACAATTTAGATAATTAACATTAAGATGAAAAAACAAATTTAGATGATTATCTTTAATATGAAAAATTAAACAATAGTAGAGAGAATTAAAGATGCAATAATTTAAAATTATTAAAATTTGATGTTTTACAAATAGTTTCAATAATAAATTTATTCTTTAAATATTTTATTCATCATGTATGTAAAATTATAAATATTATTATATTGAATAACATGTTGAAATATGAAAGTAATCATAATAATGCCAATAATTGATTCTAAAATGAAAGATTAGCAGGTTTTTATTAATAAAATTTTAAAGAATCTTTTGATATTATTGATTGGCTGTATGAAGCTGAACTGTACTAAGATTTTGAGTAAAATGGTGTACCACAACCCTGAATATTAAAAAATAAACTCAATAATCAAGCATATCAGCTGCAATACTGATCATATGGAAAGCAATCAGAATATTATGATTTATTGTAAAACATTTAATAAAAATTATAGTTCGAATCATATTACATTTTAAAATTTTAAAAAAACATTGAGATTCATAAAAAAAAGTCCCTATTTTTTTTACAAATTCTTTTATTTAAATATTCTATTTGAAAATCTTCTATATTAGATTAATATTTTTATTCTACATAAAATTTGTTATTATTATAACAATATAATATATTTTATTTTATTTTTTAATATTATATTAATAGATATAATTTTATTTTTATTAATTAAATATATTTTTTAAAAAATATGCCATAATGCAATTTCAATGTCCAGAGATTTCTCATGGCACATTAATTAGAAATAATATAAAACTCATAATAATAATATTGAACAATTTCTACAAGAACTTGCAGAGGAAAGAATTTTATTTTAAAATGAAACAATAATAATGATGGAATATTATTTAGAAATGAATGGGATGAAAATAAACTAGAAGATAATGAATGTGACAAAGGTGAACTAGAAGATAATGAACTGAAAGAAGATAATGAATAAGATGAAGAAAAGAATTAAGAGAATTAGAAGAATCAAAAGAACAAGAAGAATTAAATAAAAATAGAAAAAATCACAAATTTTCATCTAATAAAATTTTCTGATGTGACTATAATAAATAAATTCACTCATTTAATTTATAGTTCATATTATTTTATTATGATTGGCCTAACAGGTTGGTAAAGCCATGGAATGATAATCTGCTAAATAGTTTTGGCAGAACTAGTTCAAGTTTTATCTACGATCTAAAAATTTTTGAATTATTCAGTTGCTCATCTTTTTCTATATTAAGGTATTTTGGGATAATTGGATAAAAAATATCTGTACAATTAAAATAGAAATAAAGAATTCAAGTTTAATCTCTTTACATAAACAGTCTACAGGGTAGTCAGTAGTCTTTTCAGATAAGTCGTACCATAAGCAATAATCATAGTATAAACTATACATGTTCTCAAAATTGATTTTGAATTTTTGAGATATTTCAACTTTTTGAGATTTATGCAAAATCTATCTATATATGGAGGTAAAAAAAGTATCTAGTTTTATGTATCTTTAATCAAAGAATAAATCTGTGTAGTTATACGTGTTGCCCAAATCCCAAATCATTTGGGATTTGGGACGCCAAAATCCCAAATTACTAGTATTTGGGATTTGGGATTTGGGATTTCGGCAAAAAATACTAATCATAATTTGGGATTTGGGATTTGGGATTTCGGCATTTGGGATTTTGGCATTTGGATTTTGAATTTGGGTGGCAGGTATATGTGTAGTTGAAAAATTTTGGATTTTAAGTAAAATAATTTTGTTTTCTATGAAAAACTATTTCAACTTTTTTCTCCAAAATTGCAATTTCGGGACCCCAAAATAATTTTACGTACAAGTATAGTATAAAGTTCTTTTATGGTTATCAGAATAACTTATCTTTAATTTAACACTCCAGAACTTCTCGCAATTCATATCTGAACTATTATTCATATGGTGAACCTATGGATCGGAGACAATAGACATATGAACCAGTTACTTTTTTTTACTATTTGTGGCTACAATCTAGATCATCTATTTTTTTTCCACATAGATCATATGATAATTACTCATGATATATTTGCTTAAATTGTTATGGGGTGAATTAATATTAAACAGATCACCAATATTCTTTAAATATATCAGAAAAATTATATTGTTTATAATACGTACAGAGGATTTTATAGGCTTGTGATTACTAGCAATAAATTATTTCAATTTAGTACAAAATAAAAAAAAGAATCAATATTATTACTCACTAATATACAAAGTGAAATTTTATGAATATTGTGATTGCTGAAAATTTATTACCTTGCTTAGAATAAACTAATACCATTGATTTATAATACATAAAATATAAGTTTTTAAATATAAAGTAAATCTAAAGTTAATCAATATAAGTACATTATTATTGATATATTACAACTCGATTTAATATGAGAAGCTATTGTGAGTAGGGAAGGGAACTTTCAATTCTTTACATTGTAAAGGGCTTAAGATCTGACAGGCATAGATAATATGTTTATTCCTTCCTCTTTGTTCCTATTCTATGATTCTATTTATATAAGCTGATTTTAACATTATAATTTTTTTTGTTAAAAATAAAGTAATGGAAATTTTATTATTAAATTTCAGGTTTTATATGAAGCCAGTAATTAAAAATCAATACAAGTTTGTAGTGTCTTTGGTACATACAAAAAAAAATTCAAGTTCAGGATTTTGCCAATAATAAATGACGAAGCTTCTATGCTAATTTATGTATAATTCTACAGTCTAACTAACCACCTGATATTTCTCTAACAAGTTAGAATATTTAAGCCATTCCTCCTTAAAAGTTTCCTCTTTTTTTTTGTGTTCTCCTAACTTGCCATTCCAAAGTCAATTAGATACACATCATCATAAACATTAATTAAGGTTTTTTTCTTCCAAATATCATTGTGGAGGATGTTATGCTTATAAATTGCTTCTAGTCCTTTAATAGCATTTGTCCTTTTCCATATCATTATTATATTTTTACTCAATAAAGTATCAGCAATGGTCATGTTTATAATGTAGCTTATGCCTCCTCTGTAATATTCATAACAAGTCAACTTTGGAATATACTTGCTTGAATATTAGCAAGTTCTTTATAAATCACAACTTCTTTTTGCATTTTTTTTAAGACACATGATTTGATTTTTGATGAGTCAACACTCTTCAAAGCAATTGTATAACCACAAAATGTGCAAAGAAAGATTTTTCCACTTCTTCTTAAACATAGTATGCAATTAAACTTGAATTCTGTGAGGCTAAAATTTAGTAAGGTTACAGAGGTGCTAAATAATGATAGTTAATTTTGATTGTTAATTTAATAGAAGCTGAAAGGAGATTTTGAGTGTGATCAAAGAGTACATGAATTATTGTTTCTGTGAGCCAGTACTAGTATTAGATAATAAGGAGATTTGAATTTTTTTTTTTTTTTTTTTTATATCCAACGGAGTCTTGCTCCAATAAACTTTATTAATAGATTAAGTGTAAATTTTA